>BPLR01021450.1:0-153527 GCA_021605095.1 Caerostris extrusa
GATGTCCTAATTGTTTGCATACATTTGTTGTTTAAACTTGTTTGCGCCTTTGTTGATCTTGATATTTATAGCTGATCAAAGCTAAAGTACACTCTTTGGCGATATTTCAAAAATGGAGGTTAAAGAATTCAAAATGCTTTAATTTGTAAGTATTCCTTAATTTTAGGAGCAGAGTTTTATATTTTTTAATACACACAATCAAAATTTATGTGTGGCCATGTTCCTCACATCACTGCCCTTATAAAAGAATGTTTACAAAGTGCAGAAATGAAGTATTTTGTATATATCATTTTAATTTTTGTCTTTTATTTTAGTTATTTTTGTTATACATAAATTTACATATTCCTCGTAATTTAAATATGATACTTAGCAGTGGATTATGAGGCTTTGAGAAATGTGGATTCCTTCTCCCCATTTCAAAATAAATAAATAAATAAAACAAGTTATTTTCATTATCTTTTGTAAGTAATATTTAATCACTATTTTTAGCTAGCATGCATGATTCTATTAACACTGATTCTAATCACTTACCATTAAACATATGAAAGAGCAGGTGTATGAGCCATTGTGATATTATTTATTAAGGGAAACAATGCACCTGCATGCCATCTAAACTCTCTGAAAACAAACTTAATTCACATGTATGGAAACCATTTCATTGCATATTTTCATTGGAAGATTGGAGTATTAACTTGTGTATTGATTTATATTCATCACTGTTTTGGTTGTTTATAACTCTTGATTATGAGTGTGTTTCTCCTGGTTAAAAACATTAAAAATATAACTTAAAAAATATTTTATCAGGGCAAAATGGTAAATTCTGAATCAAGAGTTTCAAGCTGATCACGCAATGATTATTAATGTTTTAAATAATACACTTTTCATATTGTGAAGGAAAAGAAATTCATTAACTACAGGTAAAAAGAAATAATTTCGAATAAAAATAATAAATGAAAATATTAATCACAATGCAGTTTTGATATAAAGTATTTTTATATGTGTTGAATAAATACATAAAGAGATTATGTGCAAGATGAATGTGAACTGGTATTTTCAGATTGGTTTCACTCTGCTACTCGTAAGTAAGATACTTAACTATGTAAAAGTGTCTTCTTCCTCTTTTAGATAATTACGATCTTCTTCATAACAACACATACTATAAATTTGAACCAAAATCAATGGATGAACTTTTCCTTGTGAAGGGTTTAATTTTTTGATTTTTGTAATAATTATGAAAAATTTGTATTGCTAATCATAATATAACTTGGTCTTTCTATTATATATAGAATAACCATGTACTTATCGTAAAATCTTAACTAGCTGAAAGAAAAGAAGACTTTTCAATTATTGTTGCAGAAATGAGTTTGAAAAATTAAAACACTTTTACATGGTTAAGTATCCTTACTGGTGAGCAGCAGAGTGAGCTAATCAGAAAGAAAAATGTTAGGTTCAAATCTTTTTTTTTTTTTAGTCCAAATATTCCAAAAATCAATGGAAATTCTTTTTCACAATTTTTTTTTTTTTTTTATGCTGCAATAAGCAATAAGGGAAGCTTTATTTTGAATTATAAAATGCTCTCTTGACAAAATGATTGTATGGTAAAAATATGTTACTTTTACCGATCAAAGGGAAAATGTTTTCTTGCAAAAGAATTCTCCAGAAGAACTGAAAAAAAGGAGGTTAAGTTGTATGTTAGCCAAAATAGCTAGTTCAAAGTTGAAGTAAAAACTATTTTAACCAAAATTTAAAATGTTTTAATACATATGTATTATGATCATAAAGGCTAGAGATTTAAATTACCTAAATGCTTTTAAAAAATACTATGAGCTATTAAAGTAAATGAGTTGTGCAATAATTATTTTCAACAATATATCTATATAATATTATTGTAGAAGTCAAACAAAGTGTTCTTAAATTTGATTTAGTGGGAGTTTTTCAAATACTTTATACACAAATGTCTTCTCGGTTGCTCTTTAATTTGTTTCAGTTCCAGTAGTATGCCATGTCTGGCTTTTATGTAAGAAAAAGGATGACGGATATAAACAGCTTGGATTTAACAGAACATAATCATCTAACTGATTACATCTAATTAATAGAAATTAAAACTGAAAAATACTTTGGTTTAGTTGGCAATAATTGTACATAAGAAAAATGGCTATTTAAACTACAACAGTAACTGTTCTAATAAACATATATATAAATGTTTAAAAAATATATTTTTGTATTATTAGGAAAATTATTAATTTTCAAAATTATTGTCTCCAGTTCATTACTAGAGCAAGGAGGAGTGTTAAATGTATTAAACTGTCTTCCTTTTAATGGTTTAGTTGATTTCTGAAAAACTAGAGTTTGTTGTTTTTTATTTAATTATAACAAAATTTAAAAAGTGTAATTCAGTAGTGAAAATCAAATGTGTTTATTATCAATGTAGTGAGACTAAGATATAGTGCTTGGAAAAAAAACAACAAAATTTTCTTTTAATCTATTAACTAATTAATGTGCATTTATACAGCTGTGGAAAAACACATGTTCGATTGCTTTTGGCACAGTTACAAGAGATGTCAATGCAAGTTTCAGTATTTTTGTTCGTTGTAACTAAACAGATTGCTTGGGTATGCTGTGAAGTGTATTGCTGAATAACATAATTTTCCCTGAGCATCATCTGCTAACAAACACTTCTTGAATGGAATTTGCGTACGTTTGTGGGTTTTCCCCCTCCTATTTAAAAATATAAGAAACAGTGCAATACTGCATCCATGTGACTGAATATTTGACAACCGTTGTAAAAATGGGGACCCATTGATGAAAGAAGTTGACACACTATCAATTTTTGTCTTGAATTCGAATCATTGCCAGCTGATCTTTCAAAGTAAAAATTTTACCTAAAGGTATATATATAAAAATGAATAAATTTTTATTTCTATTAAGTTAGGTCCTGGAATACTACCAGAAGTGATAAGTATTCCTCAAGTATTTGATAAAGAAATTAATTTGAAAGTGGTAGAATATAATTTTTTTACCCCTTTAAAATTTATTGGTTGTTCACATGAGCCATTCTTCTAACTGAGTTTGATTATTATGAACAAATACCATAGGTTTTTTTTATTTTTTTCAGAACCATTACAAAAAGAGAAATTAATCTCTCGTAAATACTTAGCATGTATTGCCGTTTTAACAGGTGGACTGAAAAGTCCGTAGGCTGAAACATAGATGGCGCTACTAGTATTAAATCCATATGATTTTTAGTTAGCCCTAACCTTCAAAAGACACGTGTATAAATTTGACAGCTGTTGCACTATTAGTATGTGAGTTACAGCATTTTTAGTGTTCATCACGTGCAGTCCACTCGGCTGACTGTCGTTTAAAATGATGGAGCCATGTTTCATCCATTGTCACATATCGACGCAAAAATTCGGGTTTATTACGATTGAACAGCTCCAAACACTGCTTAGAATCATCAATTCGTTGTTGTGTTTGGTCGATTGTGAGCTCGCGCGGCACCCACTTTGAACAGAGGTTTCTCATATCCAAATATTCATTCACGATATGTCCAGCACGTTGCTTTTATATCTTTAGGGGGTCTCAGCTATCTCAATCAACTTCACTTTACGGTTATCAGAAATTATTACGTGGAACTTTTTGATGTTTTCGTCGATAACAGCATCTTTGGGGCGTCCACAGCGTGCATCGTCCGCGGCGCTCAGTTCACCTCGTTTAAATTTAGCAAACCACTTCACTACGATTGATTTTCCTGGTGCAAAGTCCGAATAATGTTTATCAAGCCAAGCCTTAGCTTCAATAGTATTTTTTCGCCAAAAAGCAATGCTTTATCAACATACGGAATTCCTTTTTATCCATTTAACAAAAGTCGCTTCACTAAAAATGCTATAACTCACATACTAATAGTGCAACAGCTGTCAAATTTATACACGTGTCTTTTGATGGTTAGGGCTAAAGTAAAAAATCATATGGATTTAATACTAGTAGCGCCATCTATGTGGCAGCCTATGAACTTTTCAGCCCACCTGTTATGTTTTAATTTTTATTCGCTCGTGTAAACTAATAAGCATTATTTCATTCTGAAGATCCTCTCTGAATTCGTGTGGAGAAGCTCCTGAAGTTCTTTTGAAAGTCGAGAAGGTGGAAGTGGACAGCGACGAGGTGGCGAGTCCCGTGCGGGGTCGACCCAGGAAGGGCAGGCCGCCCAAACTTCACAAGCCGGCCCAAGAGCCCAGCCCTCTGCAGGCCAGGATTAAGGTGGAGGAAAATAACAGTGTGGAGACGAAGCCTTCTCCTGAAAATTGCTCCAAAAGGTCGCCTGCGAAAAGTGAGTCGCTTCAACATTGGGTTTACTTTTTTTTTTTAATCACCTTTATAGCAATTGATTTGATTCCTGTTTCTGCCCCTGCAATTTCTTGCTTATGTTAAGAACACATTGGGAAAAAAAAAAAAAAGATTCCGTGAGTTAAAACTTTAATGGACCCTATGGTAATATATCACTCATAGTCATGGCTCATAGTTCATTCTTTTTTTTTTTTTTATAGTTAAGATGCGCCATAAAATTTATACCATGTTTTAATGCATAGAATGCTTTATTACAAGTAGCGTAAAATAGATATCTTGAGCAATTTTAAATAAAAAAATTATTTCATTACTATGAAAATTACATTGGCTGGAAGGTGTTGCATCACCACTACGAAACTTGGCATGAAAGATTGTGTCAAGCACATATGCAAAATTTAAAGCATGGTTGGGCATTACGTAAAGCTGTAAGAAAACGTTGATGTGTATCCACTCTAACCCATAAACAATCGCCTTTTGAGGTACTCTGTATACAGCTTATAGGCTGCAGAGGGCCGCTTTATCATGAGATATACTCTTACACTGGCATCGAAGCAAATCGTAGCAGCTGTTCGGAGTTGAAGAGGCAAAAAATCATTTGGACGGTCAATTGCCTTCTACCTCAACCATTCTGGCAATACTATAAGAAAATATTGGGACCAGCGGATGAAAGGGAATTCACAGACACGCCGTCCTGGCTGAGAACGGCCATTGACCGAGAGGATCGCACCATCGCCCGACAAGCACGCACTTACTCAGCTGCATCATTGTCCAACAACCTCACACAGACGGCATTATGTTCGTGGCACTGCGAGGCGTTTGACTGATCCTGCTACGAAAATCATTTTTGATTTTCCACCCCTACATACGATACCCAATCCTCTCTAATAACGATCCATGATTGTCCATCAGTGCGCCGTTTGTGATATGCCTCTCATGGCAGGCACATCCAGGAGACATTTAAAACCAAGATAATGCTGATCCAAACTTAACAAGAATGTTACAGGTTTGCCTCCCTCAATATTGATACTCTTCCTTGACCGGTCCGATCATAAGTATGTCACTGATTGAAAATGGGTAGAATGACTTGGGTCAACAAGTTGAGCAACATAGGATTTTTATCGAACCAGAGGGACATTGACAGCAATTGTAGAATGAGATATCGCAGGACACCCTAAGAAACCTACCTGTATGTCTCAATGCAATGCTTTATCCTCTGCTG
The DNA here is from genome assembly GCA_021605095.1 of Caerostris extrusa. Lineage (NCBI taxonomy): Eukaryota > Metazoa > Arthropoda > Arachnida > Araneae > Araneidae > Caerostris > Caerostris extrusa. The sequence continues at coordinate 5,564 of BPLR01021450.1, forward strand.
GTTTTTCTTGCGATGCATTATCACTTACTTATATCACCGTTACAAGCAGACATGCAAAACTTCAGTCGGCAACTGTTCTTCTCCACTTCATAGAATTCAATTCAGATTAATTGTTTGTGTGTATAAATATGTATGCATTTATTTAATAATAGTAATTGGAAGAACATTTAATATATTAATGAATTTCACTAAAATCACTGAATTGCTTTTGCTTATAAAGCATAATGCATCTCATAAAATATGAAGAAAAAAAAAAAATACTTAATAAAATTTAAATTTATGAAAAAATTATATCTCCTATTTGATTCTATTTTTTTTTTTTTTTTTTTCTCCATATGCCAAATTCTTACTAGTGTATTTAAGTAAGATTGCAAAATAAATAAATAAAAAATGTTAAAAACAGTCATCGACTACCAATAATCCGTGTATTATGGGTTGCAACAAAAAAATATAGGATCGCTGAAAAATAAATAGAACTTGAATATAAGGAGAATAAAAAAAAAAAAAAAAAATCTTCTAAAAATACAAAAAGAAAAAAAAAAAAAAAAAAAAAAAGATTGTGCACAATGGAACTTCTATGTAAGTAAACATAATGTGTTCTGTACATTTGTTCGTCTGACCCCGGGCGTTGCAGTTTGAACTCAAGAAACAGCGCCCTTCGTGAGCGAGCCTTCGACCGTCTTTGAAAAAGGTCGTAAATCCCATGGGTGCATCTCCATCTTTTCTAAATTTTTTAAATAAATTTACATGACGTCCGTTGGATGATAACCAATAATTCTCAAACACACTGGTGCTCATTCTTTTGGTATTCTTTCTCTCTTTCAGGAGGCAGACCCAGGCTGAGCAGCAACACGCGGATCCTGCGATCCAGCGACAAGCAGGCGGAGCCCAGGAGCCCCCGCAGGTCCAGGCGGCTCAGCCACTCCTCCCCCACCGCGCCTCCCGGACCCTCCTTCTCCCCCGCCACCCCGGGGCCCAGCGCGCCCCCGACGCGGGCGGCCTGCGCCAGACGTGCATCGCCCACGCCGACCTGCTCAGGGAGCTGCTGACGTGGCGGCTGGCTGTGCAGGAGGAGGCCGCCCCTTCCTTCCTGTACGGCGCACACCACCTGCTGCGCCTCTTCGGTAAGTACCTGACCGCCGATTGTGTGGATAATTGGGAAGCGGCCAACTCGGGCGGATAATCATAGAATATCTTGGATTTTGAATTTTATTGAGGGAACAGATAATAATAATTACTTCAATAACATGGAAACAATATATACATTTAGGTTGTTCTTGTTATCGTGTCCATGGATTTCAAATATTAACATCAAAGTTAGAACAAGTCAAAAAAGCCTTCACGATAGCGGCCATTAGTAATGGCGCCGCTCCACTCTACAGGACCTCTCTTAAGTTGGCCTCGATTGGCACCCTACCCAATTGCAAAACATGGGGAGTGAGTGCTAGAATGTGTTTAGGTGTTAGGAAAGCATTGGAGCAATTTCTGCAGGGGATGTATTCCCTGGTCTTGTCTGGGAGAATCTTCATCCCTCTGTAATGATTAGTTCTGAAAAAGTTGATAATAATGAAAATTTTAAACTGCATTATATCAAACAAAAAATGAGAGGGAAAAAATTTCACACACTGATACTTTTATTTCAAAACTGTTTTGCACTGCATACATCAGACTTACCCTCTAACAAGTAATCGATTCATCCTTTCGGTTTTTAAAACTAATATTTACTTTTCCACACCATCGGTGGTCAAATTATTGGTCATTTTTTTAGTAACGAGTTATTTAAAGAAATGTCGTTATTTTGCTTGGGTACTGAATATTTTTAAATGTGTCATATTATTTGGCATAATCACTGAATTGGTTTAAAGGTAGGTTATACTTTGTATAGGCGCCGAGGTTTTTTTTTTTAAAGGTATCCTATTAGTTTTCATATTTTGTGCGGGCCTAAAGAAGGAGAATGATTTGGAAATATATTATAGCCTCGCGCAGGATTTCTGAGTCTTCATAAAATGGTTGTGCTGGTGAATAAAACTGTATCTTGCGCGTTCGAAACCGTTACTCGGAATCTCGACCTTCTTAGTGCAGCTATCATGTGATCCTTTTGTTTTAATATGCGCACTTTGCAAATTTGGATGCCAACACGTAAAGAAGCCCTAGCCAATCCATTCTGGCAGTGTAAGAAGTATTTTAACACCTTTAAAAACAAATAAATGTGCATTTTATTTTATTGCATCTGCAATAATAGTTCTAGTAAGTATATTTTTATGGATTCAGTTCACCATTCAGGCAAGATTTATAAAAGTATTCTCGAACATCCAGTAGTCAAATTATTATAAAATGGTTGCACCTGTTTTAAACATTAAAACTACTACTAGGTGTGAGGCTGTGAAACACTATTCAATGATCAACTCCTTCCGTTTCGAAGTGCTGAATTCAGTCGACACTAAAAGCAATGCGTCGAGGTCGAGTATGCCAACGTAGCTGAATTCAGATACTTTCGTATTACCTGAAGCATGCATGGTATGAACGCACTACGGGCGACCAATGTTACATCAAAATAAATAAATAACTTAGAATGTTATTACAAAAGTTTATTTCATTTTTTTTTTTTTTTTTTTTTTCAATTCCTACTATTAGTTCACACTCTCCCCTGTATATATCTTGTTCAAATTTTCAGTCGTTCATAAAATACTTCTTATACATCCACTCGATTTCAAATATATTTTTTTAACTTGACGTGGATGACACTTGATGTTAATACTGTTTTCTCAAATATTAATTCTAGTTTTATATGGGAGAAAAAAATTTCTCGTATACAAGATATTTAGCAGGATATAAATTTAGGAATCAACACCGTCAGTGGCGAAGCGTGTAGATCATTGGAAAAAAATTTCTATGTCAGATTCTTTTTTATTCTGAGTTCTAGTCTGAGTCAAGGAGAGAACAAAATAGAAAATGAAACATGTGAATAAATTAGTGAGAGAGATTTAAAGTGTGTATATTAGAGAGAGAGAGAATTTTTTCTAACTTAAAAAAAAAAAAAAATGAATGAAAATTATTTATAAAGGACTTTCTGCAATAGAATGAAAAAAAGTAGGAATTGACTTTAAAAAAATCTTTTTATATTACTTGTTTAATACAAAATGTTGCAATGCATCCATTCATTCACATATAATTGAAAATCATTATTGCTTTACAGGTTTCAAACCATGATTATGTTCTTAAACCTATATATATTTTACTTGAAAAGTAAAAAAAAAAAAAAAAAAAATGTGATGTGTGTTTCTTTCAGTGAAACTTCCGGACATGATAACGAAGCAGAACTTGTCTCGGCTGAAACGACAATCTCTACAGCACATCCTGGAGAACCTCCTCACGTGAGTTTCCGTTTCACCTCTCTTGCAGAAATAATTCTATTGAAATTTTCTTTTGAATTTCTGTAAATTCTTTAGAATGGTGCGTTTATTTTGTGTATATGTGTGGTTGATAACAATTCGAATCCCATATTCTATTGCAATTGCTGAAATTGAAAAATGTTTTGCCAGTTTATTAAATATCTCACATCCTCTTCTAATCATTGTTAGTGCTACGAATTTCAACTAAAACTTTTAGTCCAAATATTGTATGGGTATTTCAGTGCAGATGAAAAGAGGTACCCATTGAAATAAAATTGTAAAAATTCTGATTTAAAATAATCTCTGTGTTCATAATTGCAGTGCTGTGTTTTGTTCTTCAACTGCTATATTACATTAAAATTGCCGTAATTGTCATTTTTATCGAAGCATGCATTGAAATATAATGAATTCTTGAAATGAAAGTTATTCTATTCATTTTTTTTTTTTTTTTTTTTTTACATAATATCAAAAGTAGTCTTCAGTATTAAAAAAAAACAAAATGTTTATAGTTTTAACTTTTGTTGTTTTAAACATGCTAGAACATTTTTGGAAATTCGTATAATGGCTCTTATTTTGAAAGTTTTGTATAGATTTAGGATTGTTTGTGTAACTCCTCTTTCTATATCCACTTATGGATGATTCTCCAAATCACATTTAATTTCGAGTCATGTCTGCGAATTTTCAACATCATAGATTGTTTAAAAACAAAATTGTACGATATGTTTTGTTGAAACTTGGGAAAAATTAACAAAACAAATAGTGTAATTTTATACTTTACGCAAACACTCTTCACTGAAAGAATATGTAAAACGTATCCTATCGACTTTGTATCCACTACGCCTGCATTGGACTAAAAATATGATATTCTAAAAAATACAGCTAAATGACAGCCAATTGAGTCATTTAGAGCATAAATACAAGGAGGGGTAAAAAAGGTAATGTTTTTAAAATAAATGCCCGTCATTCCTCTCTCGATGAATACATTTAAAATTTAGTTCAGTGCACACATAACATCATTCGAAACATAAAGTTAGAATTTTGTTAGATTCTGATAATTGTTAATTATCATCGTTATGACAGTGTAGCAAATGAGACATCCATTGAAAGTTGTGAATGCACGAATTCAGCACCTTAACAGCTGATGATTCAACGGCTGCATTTTGACTTCTAATGACTCTAGGAAAACTCAAAATTGTTTTCAAAAGCTAAAAGGTCTGATCTTTAAAAATGAAACAATAAGAAAAATTCCCTCCCGTGCTCGAAAATCGCTATTTGAAAAGGGGCAGTTACCTCAAAGATTCTGATGCCATTGATAAAAACAACCTATTTAGCAGATCAATTTTTATGTTGGCCTTTAAGGCGAAATTCGGAGTTAATAAAGAGTTTGCATGTTTTTATCGTCCGATATTTTTTTTCCTAGCGCGCAGGCTCATAGGAATAGCTCATTAGTGCAGTATTACAGATATACATGCACAATAGGTATGTTTCCTATGAGCATGCGCGCTAGGAAGAAAAAATATCGGACGATAAAAAAAAAAACGCTCTGCAAAAAACTCTCCAATATGTTTTGAGCGCACTTTCGGATCCTTGGTAGGGTCTGCACCTCGATGGTACTGTAAAAATTAAAAGTCAAGAGATCCCTGGAACAAATGCTCAATTCTGCCCTAGAAGTAACGGTGGTTGTTTCTGCTCTTTTTACAGCTATTTGGTTGAGAAGCAGGACGTGCTGTTCCCCACCTCAGCATACGTGGACTCGAACGACTTTGCTGCTGTTCAGTAACTTCTTCCATTCGGTGTAGATTCTTCATCTGTACAGAAAAATCCTTTGCGGTGACAGGAAACGTGGAGAGATGTTTCATGTTACTTCCTCTGTGTGTATTTTCGTCTATGTATTTTTTTTTTTTTTTTTTTTTTAATTTACGTGGAATTGTCTCGACTGTTTTTGTTGCACTTGGAAAATTATTCCAAGAAGAGAAGTAAGCATTTTTAATAAAAGAAACCCTGTTGATTTGTATTTGTGCACTTTATTGTTGTCTATTTCTTTCCATCAAGCTGCTGCTGAAAGTAATTTCATTTAACGATTCAACTCAAACTATATCATACCGACTTAAACCTTGCGTTTACAGGGATGAGAAGTTTTTACATAGGCCTAACGGTTGAGCGGTATTTTATATAAAGATATTTTTAAAAATTCCATTTTTTAAACTTCCAATGTATTGTAATTCCCGATAATTAACAAGTCTTGTAATATAAAAAGCAGAATTCTTGTAATACAATCAAGTACTTGTGCTATATGACTTCTGTTTTTAGTTACACGCATGATCCTATTCAGCATAATGGTGTTTCTTGTCAGTAGAATTTTTCGTGCTTTTTTATTTTATACACAATATAATTATTCTAAATGTTTTTCATAGCCTTTGTCATCCAGATAATGTCATCTTTGTAAAATTAGTGAATTGTCAAACTCATGAAGGGACAGTCCCAATGCTGGATGATTTTTTTTTTTTTAAATAATTGTGCATAAAATAATAATGAATTCTGATACTGACTAATGAATGAATTACGCATATTTTACTAAATTACTCAACTATAACAACTGAATATAGTTGAGTTTTTTTTTTTTTTTCCTTCTATTATTTCACACTCTCCCTATATATATCTTGTTTAAATTTTCAATCGTCCATAAAATACTTTTTATTCATCCACTCAAGTTCAAATACATTTTTTGAACTTGTAGTGGATGGCACTGGATGTTAATACAGTTTTTTCAAATATTAATTCATTCATTAATTTTAGTTTTTTTTTTATTATTTAAGTTGCAAAGGACTTTCTGCAATATGGTGGAAAAAAAGTAGGAATCGACTTAAAATTTTTTTTTTTTTTTTTATATTACTTGTTTTTTAAATTAGCCACATAACCAACTTTATCTTTTTAAAACAATAGCAAAATAGCTTTATGCAAATTTTGTTGGAGATGTCAAAAAAGCACAAAAACAGTTCGAAGAATCAAGATAAGCTTTATATAGAAACACATTTTTTTTTTCATTCATTAGGACTATTCAATTTACAGTAGGAGGGAAACAGTTCAGAGGAAGGTCGTGTCTTCGGTGAAGGCCCCGGCTACCCGGAACTCGTCGCCCGTCACGACGCAGTACATCCTCTGGGGGGTGGGGTGCGCGACGGGTGGGCGGGAACAGGAGGCGCGGAAGATGAACTCCTTGCCAGAAGGAGGGGGGAACTCCTCGGTCACCCCCGACCCCTGATTGTCATCCGGCACCATCTGATTGGCCTGTAACGAAACATCACAGTATTTTTTTTTTTTTTTTAAGTATATTAAAATGTAAAAAGGAACTATACGCAGGGTGAATCAAAAGGGGCAGAGTGGCTAGCGCTCTGTCCCACAGGTATTGGGTTCGAATCCCCGGCGGTGCCATGGTAGTTTGTAGTGGTTCGGAATTCATTTTAAGCCGTATATCCCAGTCTCATGTGACCGTACAGCGTCACAGAGCCCAATCAGACATCTCACCCACATCATTCCCAAACTGAAAGGGGCAACTCAGGGTATTTTCTAGACACAGTGATGTGGTATACTGTAGTAGGGCGAACCAAAAGTCATTTGGAATCGTCATTAAGAACAATGAACGAATCATCGTTGGACAATGCAGTCTGTACCAAACTCCATGCATGCAGCATTTAGATTTTATTTTGTGTTCATGAAAATAATAGATAGTTCGAAATTATACCGCTGGCTGGCGCTGCGTTTCGTTTTACCCTTGGGATGACATTTAAAGAAATAAAAATGAAAGTTTAACAAGAGAAAGGCGGCATAAATATCATGTAGATCCTAGAATGAAGACACTAGCAATATGTCCACCAGGGCAAGGATTCAACAATGTGTCAGAACCTATAGGGAATCGATTTCACGGTGGAAAGCCTGTTTTAACTATCAGAATTTCAAAATTCACTCAAGGAGAGGGGGGATGCGCTACTCACCAGTTACTGTTGGACAAATGCACCTAAAAGAAATTGCGTCGAGAACGCTGCAATTATGCAGAGATGCACTGCCATGTATAAACTATACAATTTCAAGGATATCTGTAAGCACTGCAAAGTGAAACAGCAGGTAGTCTCCTTGAATGCAATTGGTATATGTTTTTAGTGGTAAAGCGCCCCTTATCAATAGAAAGATAAACTTTTATGCGCCAAAAACATTCCATGGCGTACGCATATAAATGTGCAGCCGCAATCCCGTACGATGACTCGCTGTTTTTCTTTTCCATTAATTTTTAAAAGGTCTCGGATCACCCTATTTGTATATTCTTAAAGCATGAAAAATTAAGCTTTCCGTACGAGTTGCCTACTCTGATTTGGGAGACTTTGTATCTCGCCAGAAGACAGGAGATGAAAAAGATAGTTTTTAGCCAGAAAGAATTATTTCATCGAACTCACCGAGACAAGATAAACAGAATATATTTTTTTTGGTTATTGTTTTTGTTGTTATGTGTCAATTACTTTAAAATTGGAAAAATATATATACAGCAAAAATATTTACAAATTGAGTTGTATCGTTCCAATTTCAGTCTATATACTGACGAAACGAGTCGCCCCTCCTGAAAAAAAGGAACCTACCTTTCAAGTAGAAGCCACACGGTTACAAGCTGAAGTATTTATTATCTTTAGTGGAGGAGGAAAATCAACTGGGTTTTATTACAAAGTGTTACAGCCATATTCGAACTTTTGCGAAACATCTGGCTCCCTGATGCACTATAAATTATATTTGGATGCGTTGATATAGAATGTCGGTCGCTATCCACTCCATTGTTGCCAGTTCTTTCCAGTAAGTAGTTCCCCCCCCCATTCGAATCATCCGATTAATCCATTTCTAGTTCACTCTATTCTTCTGAGATAAAGACTCCAGACATGATTTACTTGATAATTTTTCTTGTGGCACAAAAGAATTTCATGCCAGAACATATGCTTCCTATCAATATAATTTATATGCATACCAACCAAATTTATTAATTTAAATTATTACATCGACAAAATTACTAATGTTAATTAAAATTAATTTAGATAATGATTGTAATTAAGGAATTGATTTTAGTCAGTTTATCTTTCGTGGATGCAAAGAAGTTCAAATGAGCACTTCATTTCCGCTCTATTTTTACATAAAAATGTATCTTCTTTGAAAAACTCCTTTGAATTTTAAAGATTTAATCACAAATAGATTGCTTAGCATGAAAATAAAAGTATCTTTTCTTCACACTACTAAAATTATCGCACGGGTGGCTTCATTGCGAGGAATCGATGTACAGAAAAGGGCCCTTAGTCATCATCTATTTGATTGTAAAGAGAGATATTATGGTACAATTCGCAGAATAAAAGGTGGTGGACGAACATTTAATACACATGGTGATTCAATGCTCATGGGACAAACTTGGAGGGGTGGTGCAGCTTATTAAAACTTTTTTTTTCAGTATAGGAATGTGTGGTCGATAGTGACGAGTTGAGGCACGAACACACTATCAATCGCATTTCTAGCAACAGCCAGGCACATTACCCCAAGTGATGCCCGTCAGGTTTGCGGTGGTAGTTCATGGGCATGTAATTTCCACATACGGGAAACTGCACTGAAGGAATGGTGCAAAAATGGGTGGCACCTTCATCGAAAGTTTTCAACACAAGTCTACGTTTTGTGAGAGAGGAAATCCCCCCGAGACAAAAATCCCTTTCATTCGGTGATGGCCAAGTGGCTAGCGCTCAGTACACAGGTATCGGGTTCAGTGCCATAGATGTTTGCAGTGGTTCGGAATCCCCTTAAAGCTGTAGGTCCCGGTCTCATATGACCCAATCACAGAGCTCAATCAGACTTCTGATCCACATCATTCCTAAACTGTAAAGGGGCAACTCAGCTCTAGGCATATGATGTGATGTGGTGTGGTGTAGTGTAGTAGTGGTGGTAGTGGAGACCAATGACAGACATTCGTAGTTATATAAATTTTTTCATGTATGAAAATTACCGCTGTACGTTACGTCTCTACATAATCTCCATACACATAGAGGCACTTGCTATAATGCTTATCAAGTGTTGAAATAGTGCCTAAATTATGCCATTCCGTAACAGCATCGTCGAAGCAGTGAAGTTGCTGTTTCATACGCCCTTCAGATGTGGCTATTCGTTGGTGCCTAATCTCAGCTATAAGGGAAGGGAAGATGATCAAAATACATAGCAACGGAACTGCCGCAAAAACCAATCGAGCATTAGATCCCCGACGTTTGTTCTGGATTACTCGATTGAAGTTTTCTTAATATGCTTTTGAACTACACACACTGAATACACACTTCACATCGGATAGATTTTTTATAGCATTTATTTTTAACTGATGTAATTAATGGACGAGTCAACTATTTCCACCACTCAATACTTAATGAACGCCTACTCATAGAGCCACAAAAATGATGTTGCTATGTCGCCTATTTCTAACACATGTCCAAACAATTTTTTTTTTTTTTTCCGAATTATTATCGTACTTGAACACAATATCTATCAGTTCTTCTCGATTATTTTTAAGGAAGCGGGTAATGAACCCCATTTTCTAACTTGTCAGGCTACACCACTATTTTTACCTTGGCAATACACAAAACTCTATGATGATGTCTATCATCATGCTGGAACCATGTACTGGAACTCTTCCCAAGAAATAGAAAGTGTCTATCCAAGAAGGAAATCTTACAATGAGTGAGTTAAAATGTAAATCATGATGTGGGAACAGACCATCGTAGCTCTCTCAGATATGGATACACCCATATGCCTTTCGAAATTTAGGGTAGGGAGGCGTTTTTCCCCTTCTCTCGAATCGTGCTTTCACCCCATCCTAAGACAGCCGATACTGTACTATAATATTTGAGACTTCTTTTTTAGCAATGGCGGGCACCTTCGACAAGCGGGGCCATGAAGATGACTGTCTAAATATTTGCCCGCTGCATTAGGAGAAAAGGTTTCTCCAAAGGAGAGGGGACTCACCTTGTGCGCCTCGGAGAACAGGTGCCTGATCCTGGCCCCTACGGTGCCCTTCCCCGCGCCGGGCACCTCCACCTCGTAGCAGTCGAGCAGGTCGAGTGCGAAGCGCCGCACCTCCTCCTCCTCCTCCTCGCCCTCCCGCACGAACTTGGAGTGCACAGAGTGCATCTGTGCCACCAGCACCTCGGCCTGGTGCAGACACCGCAGCACCGCCTCGTACTTGGGCTGGGGGTTACGCATCACCTTGGCCGCCTTCAGGGACGCCTCCTCCAACTTGAGGGGCAGGGACTGCGGACACTCCTCTTCCTCTGCTAGCTGCAGAAGGGCGCAGTGCAGCAGCATCGGCATCAGATAGGTGACAACGTCAGAGATCTTAGCGGACGCAAGAAAATGCAGCACCTTCTCTGCCTCCCTGGTGTCGTCGAAGAGCCTCTTCTGTCGTCGGGCGGGGACGGGGCGGGCGCTCTCCCAAGACTCCAGCCACATGTTGCCGGGCAGCAGCATGCGCGCGCTCAGGCCATGTGTGGTGACGGTGCTGCCGGTCTCTTCGTCCACTTTGTGTTCCTCTACGAAGTCCCGCGGGGAGTACCAGCGCACAAAGTCCTCCAGACACGATTTCGGGTTGGCCGCCTTGAACGCTTCCATGTCGGAGGTGAGGGAGGCGCTCTGCATGCGCGCCCTCAGTGCGGCGCCCTCCGCGTGCGCCCCCAGCCTCACCAGCACCTCCGCTTGCGCCTCCAGTAGGTCCTCCGTCAGGGGCGCTGGGTCCTGCGTGACGGGGATGTAGAGGGGCTCGCTCTCGTGTCGCAGCAGCCGCATCTCCCCCAGCTGCATGAGGCGTCCTTCCGGCCCCCTGCGACGCCCCCCTTCCCACGACGACGTCTCAGCGCACTCGAAGAACTCCTCCTCCTCCTCCTCCTCGCTCTCCTCCACCTCCGCCTCCTCGCGCTGCTGCCACTCGCGACTCTTCTTCCGCTGGATGCAGCAGTTCAGCATCTGCAACGCAACGGGTTTGGTGAATGCACTCATCAGCAACAGTGAAAGAAAAGAGATCAAAATGCAGCACTTTCACATGTCGAAGTGTTCACACTTCACATGTCGAAGTATTCACACTTCACATGTTTTGTGCCTCATCGTGGAAAATGAAACACAAACTTTTATGTGGGTGATGAGAAGCATTGATGTAAAAGTATTAAAGAAGCATACTGATGCACACAGTAAAATTGCTATGAGTGCGATGTCTGGCAGATTTGTTTTTAGACCAGGGGTCTCCAAACTTTCCCGTCTTAGGGCCATACTGTTTACTCCAGTAAGTACGAAGGGCCAAAACCGTTTTAATTTTTCTGCCATTATCTATAATTTCTAGACCAGTCGCCGAGTACGCGCTCTGAGCGAGCATATACTTGCTAACCACAAACTACTGTCAGTGAAAATGGCAATTACATAAATCTCATTAGCATTTTTTTGCAAGTGGATACCCCGTGGTTTAATTTAGCTTTTCCCTTCCTGAATGATAAAAATGAAATGTTTGATTCAGGCTATACACATTCCAAACATCGATATACATACATATGCGATACTCTTTTATTCCAACATAACCACTGAGTTTATTCCAACATAACCACTGAGTTTATTCCAACATAACCGTGAATGTTCACTAGTTTATAATGTTAGTGGGATTCATTTAAATTATTTGTTAGTTGTTATGCTTACGTTAAATTTTCTGCGTATTATGCTTCCCATCAAGCTTTACCTAGCAAGTCAATAAAACCGAGTTATTATCATTCTGTGTTTTTTATCCAACTTATTACAGCAACAATAAGCTATTCGCTGTCGCGGGCCGGATTTGGCCCGCAGGCCGTAGTTTGGAGACCCCTGGTTTAGACGAATCAGTTGCTCCAACAGTTATCGGTATCATGTTTAAAGTTTTATGTTTCACAACTCGTTCCCTGATGCTTTGCAAGCAGTCGATTCTGGGGCTTAAACAATGACGAGATCAAAATGGATTCAAGTCAACATGAGTCATGGGTATTGCATGAGGTATGGAACTAACCTGTGTTTTGTGCCTGTGTTTTGCGTATGTATAACTAGAAAGTTCATGAAAATAATAAATGTTGTTTGTATTTTATGTGAATGCATTATTTTCATACTACTACTACGTTTTTAAGACTATAATCAAATAATAAAAGTCTACCAAGTCGTTCGGATGTGAATTGTACACAAGTCGTTGCTGCAAAAAGATATTGCAGCATCTACCAGATTATAAAATTTAAAAAAAAAAATGAAATTCTATGTATTTTCAGACTATGAAATTTTTGAAAACTACAAATGTTGCCTGAAGATTAAAAGAAAATTGTAGGAACACAGCATCACGAAATGATTGGTTGGAATTTTATGGCACAAGGGCCAATTTTGATCATGCTGCGCCAAACAATGTTTTAAAAAGCAAAAAGGCAATTAGTCAATAAAAATCATTTAAATTCGCGGTTTTTTTATATTGAACTACCATTTTGTTAGGTGTGGTCAAATGGACTTAAATCTTGAACGAGGATGAATTTATCTGCGGACAAACAGCAACAGTAGTAGATGTGAGATGCAGATGGAGCAGATATTAAATTAAGAGTAGCAGTAAAGTCAGTAGATTTAGGTATTGGATGAGAAAGTGATTTCAGCTTTTGTAAGTAGGGAATAAATTATTCCCGTTATATTGCTATCGGTCATTATGGATACAGAACACATAGAATGAACTTTGTTTAGAGTAGATGTGCTATTACTTTTTGATGACTGCTATATGAGGTAGAAAAGAATATGGAAGTATAATTCTTTTGGTAAATGGATATGATAGTTTCTGAATTTCTTTGCAGAAATCAAAGCCATTCAGAAACTATCATATCTTTTGTTTTGAGGATAGGATTTCAAATTTGACGGATAAGACTGTTGACAATTAGCACAGTTAGATTCGGTACGACAATTTTGGTAAGAATGGCCAGTAGTTGCACAGTTTGAACGATTTACATGTTCATTTATGATACAGTATTCCAAGTTTTTGTCAGGAACAGTTGATGATAAACTTAATGGCGAATTTAGGCCTTCGCCAAGACAAGAAGTTTTAGAAAGAGAAGTCACGTAGTGAGAAAATATATCGTCATGCAGCTCATATGCTCGTCATGCAGCCTGACAAGGGAAAGCTTATACCTGCCTTAGTACTGATTGGGGCCTATACGGTCAGAGCCACTACCTGGAGCAACCTCCACTCATAGAGAGATGTCCAAGAAATGGAACATTGCTTGAATCTGAGCAACTTCCAGTACCAGGGACTGGTAATTGCAGGTCGATTGATACACCCGGAAGTTGAGATGTAATGCCCGTCTAGTTGAAGCGGAGGCCAAAGGGCCGTGACCACACGAGAGTCACAACTTCAGAGGGACTCAATCCCCAGGATCCTCTTTTCCTGGGAAATGAGTATTCATGCACGGCAAACACGTGGGACAGAGAACTGACATTGTTAGTGAAATCAAATATATCCGAAAAACGAAAGAAAGACACATTGCTAGTCAAATAAAAATAATTTTTAGAAATGATGCAAATAACATCTAGAAATGACATAAAGAAAAGTGGGCGAGCTGGAAATGAAAGCAACGACAAAAAAAAATAGACGAAACACATGACGATAATGAGTATGTGTGTAATTTTCCGATATAATAATAAGGTCTGTGATCTATACGATGAGAATGAATAAATAGGAAGAGACAAATGATGGAAGGAAAGATCACTAGGTCGCCCGGGGGTCTTGACACTCATACCATCTAAAGAAGATGCGCCATTGGGAAGTCTGTCGAAGCGGAGGCCAAAGAGAAGTGTTGTCCACACGAGAGAGTCGCAACTCTAGCTGGACTCAATCCCCCAGGATCCAGGTCCCGGGGACACGGATCACCACGCACGGCAAACACGTGGGTTAGAAAACTGACATTTATAGCTAAACAAAATAACCTAAAAAAACTAAAATAATTTCAAGAAACGACGTAAAAAAAACACCATGACGAAAAGAAAGAATGAGCTTTGAAGATGAAATCAAAGACAACAAATATGCCAAACTCATGATGGGTATGATAATACGATGAGATCTGTGATCTGGATGATGAAAAGAAGGAAAAATGATAAAAATGAAATGAAAATGGAAAAATGAAAATGACGCCTTATGATCGTGACACCCATACACATCTAAAGAAGATGCTCCCTGAGGGGCATCACGAAATGAAGCTCAGCTTTAACGGTTAAGAAAGAATACCACTCAACAATTTTACAACAATTGGTGTCAGTGTGTACAACAGTGTCAATTCGTGTACAACAGTGTCCATTCGTAATTGATTTAACACTGTTGATCTTTGTGCTAGCTGATCTAGGAAATGCAATTTTTTTAATAGATCACCTGCAGGCGATGATTAGACATCAAACAGAACTAAATGAATGGAACAATGTTCTCTTCTCAGACAAGTTACTTTTTAGTGTACAATCTAGCAATAGTCAAAATCATCATCAGGACAGAACATGGCAATTAAAAAAACAATCCTGTATTTTTACATAAAAAGGTCCAATTTGTAGAAGACGGAATGATGATCTGAGTGAATTAACAAGTTAAATGGAATGGGATGACTATTAATAGGTGCATTCAACGGTCAAGAATGAACGTAATGAGCGCTTATGCAACAAAAAAGTTGATTTATCAAGAATGAAATATCAAACCTTTCGCGGTGCATTAAGCAATAGATGAAATTATTTTAGCTGAAAACAGACGTAGGCTCCTTTCACTAGAATCACGAAAGAATTTTTTTTTCCTTCTAATAAATTGGCCAGTATGATTTAGACGTGAATTTAACACAACATATTCAGGACATTCAAGCGATAAATTTTTTTTCTAGAATTGAGGCAAATCCTCTTGAAATAATCTGACTAGGTGAGAGAAACGTGAGATTCACGTCTATAACGTGGAGAAAGTGGCATGACAGTTTTTCTAGGCTTGAGCCTAGAAAAACTGTTGCTGAACTAAATATTGCTCTCGACACATGCAAATACACAGTCCTGATCGTCTCAGAATAACGCAAGCCGCCATAAATATACTTTTTACTGGCCATACACTTTTAAGTACAACAGTATGAAACTCCTCATTATAATGAATGAATGCAGTGTTTTTAATTTAGATGGATACTTAATGGACGAACAATAAAATAATTTAATAGATTTAAATATTATAAAAACAAAATTGAAAATTTTTGAAATGCAGCAAAAAGTGAAATACTAAAAAGTTAATCAAAAAGAACAAAGAAAAAAAGAGAGAATTGAAAAAGAACAAAAATTAACTCGATATATTTAAGGACCCATTGCAGAAGTCTCAAAATATGAAAAAAGGAATATACTATACAATAAAAAAATGTAAAGAAAAAATTAGAAGAATATGCGCCAAAAAAAGCTCCAGACCCTATGGGATATGTTTATTGTAGTGACAGGACCACCTGAATTACATATATTTGAAAACGAAATACACTCATGTCCATAAATTAAGGATAATTCAGAATCACACAGAAATTGAACTCTAGAATAAAAATTTCACCTGTAGAATTATCACACACATCTTGAAGAAGAATATGCAAATTACAGGAAACCAGTAGATGGTGCGGATAGTACATCACAATGACGAGAGTGTAAGAGAGGGGTATATAAGGAATGGTGGCAAAAGAAGTAAAATTGTTCACAAGCGCTTTAAAAGCATTTCAGAGCAATAACGCATAGTTATGGCACAAAGGAAGCATTTGATGATTTTTTACGAGGTAGAATTATCGGACGACTGGAATGTGGACGTACCCAGCTGGAAGTATCTGAGGAACTTGGAATCGCCCAGAGTGTCATCTCCAGGTTTTGGCAACGATTCCAAGAGGATGGTAATGTGAGTAGATGTTACAGCACAGGTCGCCCCCGAGTTACAACGCCGAATGAGGACCGGTATTTAGTAGTTACTGCCAAAAGAAACAGACGGAGCACAGCATCAGACCTGTCTCGTCAGCTCTCTTCAGCTACCGGTACGACAGTTTCAAGGCAGACCGTGTACAGACGCTTAGGGCACATTGGTCTATATGCTCGTAGGCCTGTCAGATGTGTTCCACTTACCGCAACTCACTGTCGCCTGCGATTAACCTGGAGTAGAGAGCATGCATTGTGGACACCGCAACAGTGGTCTTGTGTGATGTTTTCCGACGAGTCCAGGTTTAGTTTGCAGTCTGATTCTCGCCGGACTTTCATATGGAGAGCGCCAGGTACCCGTTACCACCAAGAGAACACCATTGAACGACACCGTTACGGTGGTGCAGGATGGCTCGTTTGGGAGGAATTATTCTTGGTTCCAGAACTGGTCTGCATGTTCATAGTGTAACGATGACAGGCCACATCTATCGGGATGTCATTCTGGAACAACATGTACGTTTGTTTCGGGCCGCCATGGGTGCTGAATTTCTGTTTATGGATGACAACGCCCGTCCTCACCCGTATGGATTGGCCAGCATACTCACTGGACTTGAATCCAATAGAGCATGTGTGGGATATGCTTGGCCGACGAAGTGCAGCCCGTCAACCCCCTCCCACCTGTCAGCCGGAACTTCGGAGGGCATTGCTTGATGAGTGGTGTAATATTCCCCAAGATCAGATTGATAATTTGATACTCAGCATGCCTAGGCGTTGTAAGGCCTGTATTGCATCGTCCGGGAGACATACTCCATATTAACCATCATACTAACCATGTTATACTGTTTTTAGTAAATAGGTTTTTTGAAATTTGCTCAGGGAGTAAAAATCGCAATTTTTATTAATTATGTCAAACATATAGCATCTTTTTGCTCTTTACCTTTGTTTAATAAATAGGCTTTACAAATAAGTCAAATTTGTTTTGCTTCTGTCTGTTTCTTTGCCTGAACTGCATTATCCTTAATTTATGGGCATGAGTGTAAATGCCTCCTTCAATTTTTTTTTTTTTTTATGTTACTGATTACATCATTTCATATACTTTTAATCAGGAATTCTGCAAACGAACAAACAAAATTTAAAGGTCGCATATTAGCTCAAGAACAAACCCCATTCTTCGTTACCGAAAAAAAACCTAATTTCTTCTACCCAAATTTAATTGCAAATTTTTTTTCTCCATGCTGACGATATCTCAGCTATTTGTGAAGCTTTATTTTGTTGAATATTATCTTAAAAATGAATAAATTCTAGATTTTTTGTTTACTTTCCCTCGATTAGACAAAAACAGTGCTTCGACTTAAAAAAAAAAAAAAACAAGGGATGGCAATTTGTAATCTTGGAATTTTCCACTTTCTGATGATTTCATAAACAAGCCTTATTCAACATCGGTGATGATAAGAGAATTGCAGAAACTTACCTGAAGCTTCTGGTGGAGGAGGCAATGCGTCATGTTGGGAGAACCGGGGTCCAAGCTGAAAGAAAAGAAAACTGTATTAAACTGTGACAAACACATTGATTGAAAACGGATAAGTTTAACTTTACACCAGTGCGAATGAAAGATTTTGATTCAGGGTAGTCGATGCTGACATCGCGCCTTCGTCTTCAAACATTTTACCGTTTTCATTTCCGGTACAGAAACCTTTTTTCGAATTTCCCTCTGTCACTGACACTGTTGGGCACGTTGCTATTTGTTGACATCCGCGCGAGAGGAGCGGCGCCACCGGTCCAGAACGGGTTCCTCGGCTCCGACCTCGCATTCTTCCCAAATCAGGCCAGGGGAACACTCGCACCTTCGGCCATGCACAGGTAAGCGCACTTTCACTTCCTCTCACGCCGTTCCTTTCTTTCACAAATTAACAGTTCATTCGATTTTCTCGACGCATGCTAATTTTGCCCTTTCCATCTCCAGTACTTTCCCTCCTTTGAATCCCTTCCGAGGTTTTTCAAGCAGGATGAACATCCACCCCCTCCCCCTGCAATAAACATTTTCAATCTCATCAAGGGTATTT
Organism: Caerostris extrusa; assembly: GCA_021605095.1. Lineage (NCBI taxonomy): Eukaryota > Metazoa > Arthropoda > Arachnida > Araneae > Araneidae > Caerostris > Caerostris extrusa. The sequence goes on from BPLR01021450.1 coordinate 23,994, forward strand.
TTACGAGATTTGTTGTCTCCCAAAAAGGCGTTTCGAGATTGGCAAAAATCCGCATTATCTCGAATAATTCCAATTTTATTTTAAAAGCACGAACAACACAGCCACCAAACAGTAAGCAATTTGCATTCGGCATAGAGTGCGATGAGAAGAACTTGAATTCAAGGGATCACAATTGCTATACAACATAAAATAACACGGTGATACGCATCTGTCCCTATTCATTTCAAAAATCATTTTCAGTGTTTACTTTTCTAAGGTAGCTTCGATACACACAAAATCGAGTTAAAATAATATCATCCAATTTAATTTTATAATATAGGCATGGTAAAAATTATAATGTTTGACATTCTGAAGTTGTTTTTTTAAGAAGTGTAAATCAAAATGTGTTCATCAGCATGTGTTTGTGTTATAAGTGTAGTATTAGTATTAAAAATACAATTTATGTATTATATTATGTTATATTATTGTATTTATGTGAACGTTTATTACAATATTAACAAATCGGCATTTTAAGTTACGATAAATGAAATATTCTTTGTTTGTTTTTTTACCTAAAAATCTTACATTTCTTAACATATGCACCCAAATGCCCGCAGATTTCTTTCTGATACGCATTTTTTTACTTCTTTTAATGTATTTATTAAGTACATTTTAGAAATCCGTACCTCCCAGTTTTCTCCAATAGTAAGAATTTTTTTTTTTTTTTTAAGATCAACCTACCTATGTGAAAGGAAATCGCACAAGTTCTAAACAGTTGTGAGTGTTTCAAATACATTTCAGTTGTTTATAAACGTATGGGATTTTTAACAATAAAATTGTTTTCGAAATCACCCGATAGGAGAAGCGGTAGTAAGGGTGGGTGAAGATGTAGAACTCATTATTCGAAGCTGCATTTGGATGGTAAATAAGATCTTGAAAATAAATAAAATTTCAAAAGTCACATTATAGTATGTCATAAAAGGAATTGTAGAAATAAAATTCAATCAAGTAAAATAACACGCAAAGGAATGACAAAGTCTTGAGTCTTATTTAGATCTTTCTTTTTTAACTGTTTAGATCAGGTTATCTTTCGATTTTTGTATCCGTGAAAAACGAAAGAAAAAATGCGTGTCGGACACGAAATAACAATAGAATGAAAAAAAAAGTGCGGTTGACACGGCCATGCGATCCACTAAAAGAAATGCATCATGAAAGAAAACCAGTTTACTTGAAAATCGTATTTAAAAATAGAACAATGGAATTACCTTTAGTGCATAACCAGTTCTAAATCTCATAATAAATACACCAATTTTAAAAATGTTAATTATTGTTTATATTTAATTTATTTTATAATCTAGTTTATAAAGTTAGAGTTTATAGTTGTTAATCTAATTTATTGTTTATAATCTTGTAACCTATAATATCTATTTTTTAAAAATAGTTCATGATGCGATTATTTTCAAAGATCAAATAGCAAACATGCAAAAATTTTAAACAATGGGTTATCATGCCCATTCATAAAAAGAATTTAGAAATTTGAAAAATCTTTTTTTGTTTCATCCTGAAATCACTTATTTCAATGGCAGCCTTTATCTACGAAATAAGTGGTTGACTTCTTAGACGACATCCCACATTTTAAGGCTTTAACCTTGATAACAGCATTTCCAGCGATAAGTGAGCTCTGTCACTAAATGATACAAATCATTTTACATTTCCGGATAGATCTATGATCACTGTGCCGAATTGGCGAGAGCGAACCCACCACCACCATTCCTTCGCTAACAACCCATTGTTCTACGACCTATCAATCGAGATTAACAACTTTGTTTCAAACAAAAATTAAATAGATAAATAACAATAAACAATCCACTGACAATTTGTCATGTGCAGACAGGTACATTCTATCTGCACTCAAATGAATAATGAAAGATAACTCCCAATACCCAATAAAAACATAAAATCTATAGAAAATACAGCCACAGTAATTGGATTGTTGTGTAATAACCTACATGGTTTCTGAAGGACTATACTGGCAGTTAAAATGGCCATTTCTTTATGTACCTTTTACCAGAGAGTACTACACTTTAAAATCATAATCCTAAATATATATATATATATATTAAACATGCATTTTAAATTATACTGAATTGAAATTTTGAGAAATTAGTTATTGAATTTTTTTTTTTAAGATTTAATTAAAACCAACTTGAAAATTCATGTAAAACAAATAATTTCATAAATATTAATAAGAATAACAACATTTCAGTATAATCTACAGCATATAAGACAATGATAAAATCAGAACTATGCCTATAATAGTTTAATATAAATTATAAAAACAATGTTTCGATAAAATTCCATTTAAAGTAAAAAAAATGCTAACCTTGTTTAAACATACACTATGTAAAAAAAGTAGAAGGACACTTGATTTTGTAACAATAACCGAAAAATATTTTATTTTTTACTAAAATTTTTTATTAGAAACATTTTACAAATATTTTAAAAATACAATTTTAACATCAGAATTATGATATTCAAACATAAAATATTAATGCAACAAAAATAGTTTCTCTTTTTTGAAACTTTGTAAAAAAAAAAGCAGAAGGACAGCATTATAAGGAATGAAAAATAGTGATTTTAATAAGGAATGTTCTTCTCATTAGCCTTTATAACTTCAAATATTCTGTTTGGAAGTGAATTGTATAGAGATTGAACTTTTGTTTGACAAAAATTGTCCCACGAGTCATTCATTGCTTCTCGAAGCTGAGTTAGCGAATCAAATTGCCTTCCATCAGCATAAACTCTTCAAACTAGCATTGCCCAGATGTTTTCCACTATATTAAGGTCAGGACTTTTGGCTGGCCATGGTAAAGCATCCACATTATTTGTTAGGAACCAATTTTTTGAATCCAGTCGCGGTGTGAATGGAAGCTCCGTCTTGCTGAAACTTCCACTCTTCACCCCCCAAGTCAGAGCCATAAGGAAGAAGCTCGGAATTCAGCTTGAATGTAGTCTGTATGTTTTTGCCTACCATTTAAGAAAACCAGACTTGTCCTTCCTCCTTATCCAACAGCCAACCAAACCATTAAACTCCCTTCTCCCATTTGTCGTGTTGAATAGTATTCGTCTTCATTCCCCAGACAATGCCAGTAGTGCTGATATCCGTCTGGACCGTCTAAGTTAAATTTCTTTTCATCCGAAAATATCACAGAAGTCCATTCTGTAGTCCAGAACATGTGCTCCTTAGCCCACGTTAAACGGTTATCAATGTGAGCTTGTGTCCACTTAGGATGATGTTTCCGTTTTTTGAAAATGAATTTTTTAGATCTTTTAATATAGTTGTAAACTGTTTGTTTCGTCACATGATTAAGTCCTGCTTGATTTCTTGCCTTTGAAACACTTCCTTTGTTCTTCTTAAGCACACGAACAAGTTTTCTTTCATCATGTGGTATTAACTTTTTCGGTCTACCAGTCTTCTTTTTCTTTCCATTTTTATAAGGATTTCTGATAAAGTTTGAAACTGTATTGGGGCTCACCTGCAACAATCGAGCAATCTCTCTGACACCTTTACCATCATTTTGATATGCGGAAATTTGGCCTTTTTGAAAATCGTTGAAAGGTATTCCTTTAGGCATTTCTGAGAACGGAGAAACAGCGTAACTTTTAAACAAATTAGATTTTTTTGACAGAAAAGGATAAAACAAAGTACAAAAATCACTATTTAACTAAAGAACAACTCACTAAATTAAATATATTAGCAAGTGTCCTTCGACTTTTTTTACGCATCGGAAATTATATATACTAATTTTATTATTAATATTAGTGGTAGATGTTTCATTTTAGGCAAAAATGGAAAAAAGGGTCATTAAACTAAATCTGCATAAATATCTGGTAGTTAGGAGAAAATAAGAGATATTAATTGGCAAAAAAAAACACTGTCCTTCTATTTTCTTTAAGCAGTGTAGTAGCTTTATGCGTGCTATTTTTCGAGTAAACTGTCTTATTCCCTCTTTATTTATTACTTTTTACCTCTGTTTTTTTACTTTTATTTTCAAAAAATAAAATGAATGAATTCTGCTCTAAAACTCGCTTCGGTAGTCTGCTTATATGATGAAATGTTAACAAAAAATTGTGTTTTTACAAAGTCCCCTGCATAGAAATATACAATAAATTCAAGAATTACAAATAGGAAAAAGACATTTTGTTCTGAACTAGTTTTGGATACGGTATCGCAATATTAAAACTCTCCTTTGAATTTTAGATGTCCTCATGTTAAACATTTTCTCAGCACAACTGTGTGCAAAAATTATTTAAAATTAGCCGCATAGCATCCAAAACCTGTGTAGAAAATGTTATTTTGATGTTTTTAAATATTTCCCCATTTTTATTTTAACTCCATGCTTATAAAATTATCCGAAATAATGAATGCGATCAAAATATCTGTATATATACAGTCTAAATTAAAAGAAAAAAATTAAGTATTATAGTTAGTGTTTTCTTGTAACTACGCTCACATGCACTTTTTATCAGAAAGTACTATATTTAGAATCATTATTTTATATATTGCATATCGATATATATAATCTAGTTAACTACGAACTGAGATTCGTTTGCATAACTGTATAGCCGATAAGTCGCCAACAACCAGTACAAAATGGCTTCTTCAAGATTTATGCAATTTTTTTTTCTTATTCTATTCTTATTTTTCTTATTATTATAGGTTTCAATTTCTGAAACCTATTTTTTCCCACATTTTACAAATATCGGTTTTACTTTATAATTTATCATACAGGGCCAACGTCATGATAAAAAGACTTCATCTACAATCGAGCATTTTTAAAGAAAGGGGTTATAGAAATGCTGTAAATGAGCCCTGTTTCACAGATTAATACTCGGGCTAGTGGCTTTCTAATAAGTCAGTCTTGTAAGGTAAGTCCTGCAGGACGATTTATTGCTTCTCTGCATTTTAAGTGTGCTTAATGTATAGACTTCATAGTTAATTACGGATATTCATGTAGCATAATCCGATTCTTTGCCAGGATCCCCGCATGAGGGCGCTGCTGCTTTTGCTGATGTGCGCCCTGGCGCGGCCATCCGTCCCGGAGTGCGTTTTCCTCAGGGATGAGCAGACGATTCGCTGCAAGAACTCCACCCTGCCGGACATTGCCGACTCTCTGCACGTGCTGATCGCGGTGGCGGGAAACAGGCCCCTCGTTCTGGACGTGGAGGACTGTAGGGGTAGGGCTCCCCTCCTGCTCCAACCACTGCCCCTAGAGAGGGGGGTGGAGGAAATCAGGGTGCGGAACTGCGGCCTGGAGGAGGTGGCAGAAGGGGCCTTCGAAAAAGTCGCAGGGACCCTCAAAAGGCTGGACCTCTCCAAGAACCTGTTGGATAGCGTCCCCGAGGCACTCGCTCCTCTGAGGACGCTGAGGCACCTGAACCTCTCGCACAACCGTATTGCCCGCGTCCAACCGGACGGACCTCTATCCCGAATCCCTGGAATCGGGATTTGAATCTGGCTCACAACAGTATCGGAGAGGCGATCGAAGGTAAGCGTTTCTCTGGCACCTCTGAAGCATTTTTCTCACACCCTCACCCAGTGCAAATAAAAGTGCAGTGGAAAGTTGAAATCTGTTTGCAGTGCAAAATGAAAAAGAAATAATCTACAGCCAATACTTCGTTCAAAACCATTGACAATGAAAAAATTATGAATAGTTTGAGAGGTGTATGAGAGAAAGAGTTTAAAATTTATTGTTGAATTTAATGTCAAACTCTACTTGAAAAATTGAAGTTAAATTAATATAAATATAAAAGAAATTATTAGTACTAAATAAAATCATTTAAGAATTAATTCTACATTTAAGGGTCCAAATTACGATTTCTAAAAATGAATGAATAGATCGGGAAATTCTTCCACGAAGATGCAACACAGACTTAATACATTATCAACAATAATGGAAGCTACGGTCCATAAGAACATTTAGATAAACCAACGTGACAATTTCCTTTGCACTTTCCTTCCTCCTCATTTGAAGAATAATTAGCTGTAGAATCGGAATGTGCCACCCTGGGGGAATGACCCAAAACATAGAATACAAGGACCCAATAAGCCGATTATCCAATTAAAAATACGTGACAACTATTTGGACAACCATCTGCTCTCTATGATGGCTGTATTCAAGCAAGATACGGTGGATAACGCACTGAAACGGAAGCTACTCGGTGCGGACCGAAAGCGACAGTCGAGGGGGAGGGAGGTGAAAGCAGGGCCGGATTTAGATGAAAAGAGGCCCGAGGCTATTCCACTTTACGAGGCCCTTTCACCTCCCATTTTTAAGTCTGTAAATTATATGACAGATAATAAAATACATCATTACTGCGATATATATCAATATTGTCACAAAATTTTCAATAGTCTATAAACACTTCACTAAAGTATTGAACCTACTGAACTCAAAAGGCGAGAATCAAATGATCGCGTACGCAATCCTAAAATAAGAATCTATTCTAATATCATTAACACGTATTTCATATTATCGAAATAATACGAATATAACCGAAAGTCGGGATATCAATAGGTCAGTTCCAATCAGCACTTTATTTATACAAGAACAAACCAGAGCTCAGTAGCATAAGACACGTCAATAATTGCCATAGCAATTTGTGAACGTATGAACTATACTTTGGTGCAATCTAGTATATACAAATGAACATATCCAATCAGCCGAACGCGTTGATCTTAACCAATACATTTTTATGTTTGTTTATGAGTCATATGTGTAGAATTTCTCCTTATTTTCTATTCAGTGTTTTAGTGTTTACTGTTTTTAGAATAGTGTAATTCTAATTTTTCTAACGATTTGAATGTAGACCCCTGTTAGCCTATAGGAAAATCCGGCCCTGGGTGAAAGCAATCCTTCCATTATATTTGAGAAAAACAAGTAATATAAAAAAAATCTTAAGTCAATTCCTACTCTTTTTTCACTCTATTTATAAATAATTTTTATTCATTTTTTAAATTTATCTGGCGCCATCTATTGGTAGATATATGCAACTTAAATCTAAAAAAAAAAAAAAAACCTAAAATGAACTAATTAAACTTAATTAAAAAGCTGTATTAACATCCAGTGTCATCCACAGCAAATTAAAAAAAAAAATGTGTTTGAACTCGAGTGAATGAATAAAAAGTGTTTTCTGCACGATTGAAAATTTGAACAAGATATATACTGGGAGAGTGTGAGCTAATAGAAGGAATTGAAAAGGGGAGCTTCGCAAATCCCACCTCTGAGGATGTCCGTTTCTGAATGTGTTGTTTATCCGAATAGGTGTTAAGAGTAGTAGCCAGAGCAAAACAAGCTGAGAGAAAGGCGCGTTTTTCACACAATTTCTGAGGAGAATTCAAAGGAAGCAGAAAGGAACTGGAGCGCGACCCATTAGGAGAACCTCATTAGCAGCGAGTCACTTTCGGTCGCTGAGAGGCGGAAATCACACCGGACGAAGATAGTCATTTGCATACAATAAGTGTGGTTCACGTGTAATGAGCAGCCCGGCGACCTACAGTGACAGCACTCTCACTTGTTATTGTTAATAATGCACAGTTGCATAAGAAAATAAATAAATAAACTATCTATTCACGCAATTCAAAACTCTCTGCCAACTCATAATAGCCCTTCCGATAATGGGGAATGTAATTGAAACCGAAAATATTAAACATTACTGAATATCTTCGATGTGCATAAAAAATAATATAATAAGCATCCATAATTATCTATGGTACTTGTTTGAGGTCCAGGTTTAAAATAATGTTTTTTACTTCCGTATGAATCCGTGCACGAAAGGATTTTAGACAATTGATTTTGAAAGAATCCATTGCGTTCTCGTTACATTGGAGTGATTGGCGAACAGTTCCAAAGATGCCGGACATTTCGCAGCCGCAATGGAAGGTCGGGCAACGAGGTCCTCAATGAAGCCAATTAGAGTCTCGTAAATATTTAGAGTGGGGGCCTGATGGCCGAGTGTCTAGCGCTCTAGCGCTCGGTAACACAGGTATCGGTGCCATCGATGTTTGCAGCGGTTCGGAATACACTTTAAGCCATATGTCCTGGTCTCATATGACCGTGGAGCATCACAGAGCCCAATCAGACTTCTCACTCACATCATTCCCAAACTGTAAAAGGGCAACTCAGTTCTAGGCACAGTGATGTAGTGTGGTGTTGTAGTAGTAAATAAAATAGAGTGCGCATCGGGGTTGCAGCCTTGAAACTCGTAGAGTGGCGGGTATCAGTTGAGGCGTTGTGCCTGACTGCTACGAGAAATTCGTTTGAAAGTATGTTCCTCAATGAGTCGCTTTCGATCCTACATTTCTATACAAAAAAAAAATGCTATGTTTTAGCACGCTGTACCATCTATGACCTGTGTACCGAGAGTATATGTATATATTTACAAATGAGATCTCGTTTGTTTACATTTTTGTGATCACTGAGCACGCGCACCTTATGAATACGAAAACACAATTCGCATTGAATTGTCGCATTTCGCCGAATCGTGCTTAGTAGAATAAATTGAAGTGTAAAAGGAAATCGCTTATTTCTAACAAATACAAATGGCGATTGAAATTAAAAATTTGGTTTTCTATAATTTATTTTGTACTGCCTACATATTATAATATTGCTTAAGATATTAATTTTTAATTTCTAAGATGAACAACACAGTAAAAAAAAATCGCAACCTCTAAACGTGTCAAAATCTTTTTGCATTTTGGTAAATGTAAAATTTAACTATTAGCTTTATTTTATGTATTCTTGAATAAATAGATAAAAAAATAATTCTAAACTTAAATCCCGTCTGATTTTATTTGGTTTTGGAATATCTTACATTGAGTTTAGAATCAAGTTTTTTAAATGTTTTAACAAGTAGAAATTTGTTATTTAATACGGTGTTTATCATTTCAATACCATATACATACCAGATAAAATAAAAATAATTGCTATTAATGAAATACTGCTTTAAAAGAAATTTTATGAATACATATTATTACAATAAATCCCACCATTTGTTCGTGAGTCATTAAATTAACAAGAAATAATAAAATTGCTTTTTATAAATTACTAAATAATTGCTATGGAAAAACCTAACAAAATCAACTTAAATTAAATAAAATTAGCATTTTCACTTGTCAGTGAAGTTCAAAGATAATCACTAACAGTTAGCTAGGTGGTAACGAGCTCAGATAGACTGCAGCAGTACTTAGATTCAAATCCACTGACAGAGTCCGTTGCAGTCACTATTTTAAAGAATGAGGAGACACAGCGGAAGGTGGACTGTTTCTGGTGCATACAAGCAGAACACCAATACATAAATATATATATATATATTGTACGCTGTGTGTAATGTTTTAATTCTCTGCGCAGGCGGCCTCCCGACGCAGCTGCGCAACCTGGACCTGCGCGCCAATCGGATCAGCACCCTCTCCTTCCGCGCCTTCTCCCCCTCCACCCAACGAATTGACGTCAGAGGTGAGTTGTTTTATTCTTGTTATTGCACATTCTAAATATTTATTCACAAAAAAAAAACGTCTTTATATATTGTCGTGTCAACATGAAAAATATTTTTATTAAGGTAAAATTTTTTATAGATATTGTATAATTCATATGTTAGACTATATTATATGTGCGTCCCTTGGAAGGGGATGTTTGTTGGCCTCTACACCTATCGGATGGGAATCCGATATGTCCGTTTCCGGTGGGTGCAGCTCATTTACCACAGCTGCGGTGAAGGGGATATCTGTGGAAAGTATTTTAATTGACAGGGCCCATACAAAACTGCGGGCCAGATGGTCAAGAATAACAATTTACCAAAAGACTCTCTCGTTATCTTTGTTTGGAGATTTTATGCACGGGGGTGTGTCTGCCGTGCACCTCCCCCCCCCACACACACACAGAGAGAGAAAATGACATGAAATGGGATGTGTGAGACTTCGAGAGGGGAGATGGAAAGAAGAATTGAGAGAGAAAGAAATGTAGCAAACGCAGTGAACGACGAAGGTAAGGGGCAGCCCCAATCTCCCGTAATGAAGTGCTGGAGGGCCCAGATGAAGAAAGATACCCTGACGCAGTCTCCCAGTGTCAGAGACCAAGAGGGCGACAATATATACATAATGAAGTTTATGTATATATTACGAAGAATGGATGGCATAAAGAGTTTCAGTGAGGTTACTTGAAAGAGAGGCGACGGTCCACTTCAAAGCAAAGTTTTTGCCTGCATGTCGATCCGTCAGGAAAAAAGAGTCAATTTTATGAAATAACTGGGGGAAGTGAAAAAGAACAAAAAGCATCTTGAACAATGCAATTATTTTGTTAGAAGATTTAATAATAATTATTAAATGAATATTTAAAAAAAATGATCAGTTTCAAAAAAAAAAAAAAAAGATTCAAACTATTCTCATTACTATCACTGATCTGGAATCAATGCACATTTTAAAAAAGTTTTAGGGCGTTTCATTTCCATGGATGATTGTCTCATTTATGACGAGAAATAAATTGAGTGGTTTATCTTTCGCTCACAATTTGTCCGTTCACTTTCAAGGCTTCTATTTGAAGAAATTTATATAAAAAAAAAAATCAACACCTTAGAATAATATTCAACACATACAGACTTCTTTGTCTTACACATTTTTGAACAGAACCACTGGAGAAGGGTTCGATTTAATACTTGGTTGTTTTTAAGTTAAATTGTTGCTGTTAGTAAGCACATGTTTAAACAAATGTATAACTTGAGCAGATAAATTTCTCGGAATGTTCAGAATCGCTTCGTGACGTGTTTACGTTTTCTAAATAAATACGCGCAGGGAAAAGAAGCGAAATGGCGAAAAGGACACGAGATATTTTCCTAACTTTCTGTTCCTTTAGAATAGAGGGACGAGATCTATTTCCTTAGTACTCTAGCGTCTCGAATCAAAAGAGTTTAAAGCTTATTGCTCTATACCCTAAAAAAAGTAATGTAAAAGAAAAAAAAATTTGAAGTCAATTCCTTTTTTTTTTTTTTTTTTTTTTTCTATTGCAGAAAGTCATTTACAAATAATTTTCATTCTTTTTTTTTTTAAGTTTATCTGCCGCCATCTATTGGTAGATATATGCAGTTTAAATCTAAAAAAAAACAAAAATAATTATTTAAATTTAATTAAATGAATTAATATTTGAAAAGACTGTATTAATGTGCAGTGTCATCCACAACAAGTTTTAAAAAAAAAATTTATTTGAACTCGAGTGGATGAATAGAAAGTATTTTATGAACGATTGAAAATTTGAACAAGGTATATATATAGGGAGAGTATGAGCTAATAGAAGGAATTGAATAAAAAAAAGCCATTAAGTAAATTTGATAATTTTTAAATGTTAAAATTTTTTTTGATACATTAAAAAGCTGGATCACGATCCCTGTTTTAATAACACATCAAAATTGGACAATCTTTCACACAAAATTGCTACATTATTGGGTAGAAAGAGGCCCATGGAGAAAGCAAAGCACGAGTTCGAAACCAGCTGCCTGCACGGACATAACGCACAGTCTGCGAGAAGTGGGTCAAGGAACCAACTCGTTTTCGGCAGACAACTCGCTTCCTTGTTTCGCATTCACCTCCTCCACTTCTCGGCAGCAGGTTTCTCTCTCTCTCTCTCTCTCTGCCGCACGTCTAACTCGCTCGAACAATCGCTCGCCGAAGAATAACAATTTAAAATGGCTTTGTTCAAACCAGTAGCGTGAAGTGGAGCTTTGAAACACAGTACGGAAGATTTTTTATTCCACGTTCTGTTTTTCTCTTTTTTTTTTCATACTATTTAATGTTTGACTTCCGTTTTATTTATTTCCCATGATGTAGCTCAGAATGGATATTAAGATCATTATGTATTTACTTATTCATTGAGAATTACGTCTTAATTGTCCACAACAGTTTCTATCGCATGTTTTCCGAATAATAATTTTGCAATCGACCGTTACTGTTTCCATCCCCATCCTCAGAGTTCGTCTTGAACTGCAAATAAAGTGTACGCTGAAGCAACTGGAAATCAATTTTTAGGCGCTACACAAGTGTCAATATTTTTAAAATAGGTAATCGTAAAACTTAGCTCAGAAATATACAGAAAGATTCGATTTTATTTCATATTTTGCGATGTTTAGTATTGCTTCTTACATTAAAAAAATTTTTTTTTTTTTTTTTTTTTTTTTTTAATCTTACATTTAAAAAAAAAAAAAAAAAAAATTGCACATGTCAATTGGGAAAAAAATTTAAATCTAGTACTTATATAATAGGGATACCTATTTTATGGGCTTTCTTTTTCTTGCGCATAATGCATCCAGAAATCTCTTCAAAGACTATAATACGAATTTAGCATTCAATTAGCTGTAGCAACCACTTCCCACCGACCTTGAATGCATGTAGTTGTAATTGAGAAGACAATTGCGAAACAATGGTTTCTCCCTCTTGTAAGGGACAGGAGACTAGAAAATGAAACCCAAGTTTTTGTTCTTTCCCAATCACAGCACCGTGCCATTTCCTGTTTTACTTTTAAAGTGAACTCGACAGCGCTTTTTTCCACCAATAAGCCAGCACACAAATGCATTGAACTTCCCAATAACCTTGAGGACCCAGTTTGTTCAAGTTGGGATACAGTCTCGCGACGGTTTTAATGACACTAAATTAAATACTACAGGAACTAGTAGCAATCGGCAGACGGCGAAGTAAAACCTTTTCCGAGGAAATGTCACATTTCGAAGATTTGCAATTCCCCTTCCATGACAAAGCATCCGATTTACAAAGGGAAGGTTTAAGCAGATTCAATTCAATATTTTGGAAGAATTTAAGAAATAATTAGAATATTTTTATCTACAGGAGAAAAATACAGTAGAAATGTTTGAATTATAGAAAACTAGGTAAAGTGCTGTTAAAAAATTATGCAGAATTTTAAAAAATATTTGTCTGAATTAACTGGATAATAAGGTGTTCAGTTTCAAGTTAGCAAATTTAAACAAACTGATAAAGAAAAGACTATAGATATTTAAAAAATGACAAAAATGTATAATAAATAATATAAATGACTAAAATATTCGATAGAAGATGCATCCTTTAGAATGTCCATTTTCCAAATATTACAAATTAAAAAACATTATGTGTATGTGTGATAAAAACTCCCGCTTTGCTGTTCCTGTATTCCACAACCTAAAACTAAAAATCGGATGTTATACTATGAACCCTTATAAGACTTAAGTTCCAAATTTTCTGTTAATAGCCACTTCTAACTTCTGTACTTCTATCATATATCGCTGCTACCTTACGACTCTCTTCCCTACAAGAACACTTTCAGCAATAGGTTTACGATTCTTCGTTTCATCAATAGGTTTAGGTTGTTCATTGCAAAACATGGTTTTTGCTTCAAAACATTCACAGCTAGTGGGGCGCAGCTTTTCGCTCTGCTGCTGCCACGCTTTGAATTCCTTTAAAATGTTAATAAAATGAAGTAGATAGATTCATGTGTTTTCCTTTTTATTAACAAAAATTAACTTGGTTTTCGAAGCAGTTTTTGTGTCGTTACCCAAAATAGGCAGGATAATTAAACGTGTAGTATAAATAAACATTACACCAATACATGCGTTATCAATGTCATATTTATAAGCAGCATTTTTCTTCTTTTGCAATGAATATTATTAAAAACATCGTTTACAGAGAGAGAACCCTTCGAGAAAGAGAGACCTGGTCACAATTCGATGCAAGAAAAATCTTCAACCATAGACATCTTATTATATGTTAAGATAGAATAGTAGAATGCGTCCATATAATTTTAGTACATGATTTTAAATTATATATTTTTATAGCAGGAAATTATTAAAAAAAAAACATTTTTTTTTTTCGTTCAAAAGTATACTAAAGGGCATTCTTCATCTCCCTTATAGAAATGCGCTGTGGAAAATTAACATTAAATTCTTGTTACTTAAAGACGTTTCACCAGAAGAGTTTTGAACTGAAAATAGCTGGACGAACTGAGATAGCTGGACTGAAAATAGCTGGCTAAAATATGGACTTGTGAAATTCTCTTTCTCCTTTCCAGACAATCCCCTGCGCTGCGACTGCACGCTGCTGGGCCTGATCGAGCGACTGAACAGCACCGAGCTCCTGCTGCCCCCCTGCGCCCAGCCGCAACACCTGCAGGGTCGGGCGCCGGACGAGGTGCCCTGGAGGACGGAGTGCCCAGAGGACACCGTGCGCTACATGGACACAGGTAACTCGTGAAGAAAAGCATTGTTTGATTGAGAAAAGGTTAGGGTAAAAAAAACGTATGGCAGTGTGCTTATTTCAATTCATTTACTACACTGTGCACACTGTATGTATAATCTCTGCTAAGTTCACGGGAGAGATTTTCCAATATACACAATCCAGTTACATTAATATGACCACCACCTATTTTCGACGTCAACGTGAAATAAACAATCGCAAAAGGCAGGTGGCAGCGCATTGCAGTGGAGTGTATATAAAGGATGTCCTAGGGCATCGGAAAGCATTTCAATCGTTGGCGTAATGCAGAAACGTAGCGATTTATCCGACGTCCAAAAGGGCATGATTATTGGCTTTCGGGCCAAAGGGTGGAAGCATTTCGGAAACGGCTAATTTTGGAACTGTTCGCGTGCCGCCGTGGTAAAAGTATACCGTGCATAGCAAAATGGCGCTATCCAAAATCAGCGGCGTGGCATATGGCTACGGAGATGCGTTCGGGCGAATAGACGTGCAACTGACCGCCCAGATGAACCAAGAGGCTACCAAGAGTGTAACCTCAACAACGGTTCAGCGAACGTTGCTGCGCATGGGCCTCCTTAGTAGACGCCTGGTTAATGCACCTATGCTGACTGCTGTTCATCGGCGACGAATGCTGGAATTTGCATGCCAGTACCAAAACTGGACGTCCACAGAGTGGCGACAGGTGGCTTTTTTTCCGATGAATCCCGTTTTTATGCTCCATCGGACAGATGGATGTTGGCGTATACGGCGTGAAACGTCTGAAACAAACACCCTGCAACAATTGCCGGCATGATCCAAGTTGAAGGAGGGGAGCATTATGGTTTTGGGGAATGTTTTCCTAGCATTTACTGGGTGCACTCATCATTGTAGGGCACGATGGATCAGCACAAGTACGGATTTGTCCTTGCCATGTCCACCCCTACATGCGAATTATTTTTTTCCTCAGAATGATGGCATCTACCAGCAGGACAATGCGAGGTGTCATACAGCTCGCAGTGTATGTGCGCGGTTCGAAGAGCACCAGGATAAGTTTACCGTACTCCCTGGCCAGCAAACTCACCGGATTTAAACCGAATCGAGAATCTGTGGGACCACCTCGATCGGGTTATTCACGCCATGGATCTTCAACCGCGTAATCTAGCGCAGCTGGCCATGGCACTGGAGTCGGCATGACTCAACATCCCAGCTTGAACACCTTCAGAAACCTAATTGAGTCTCTTCCTGCACGTCTCGCAGCGGTCCGCTCTGCCAAAGGTGGTTTATTCTGGCTTTTTGACAAAGTGGTCACATTAATGTGAGCTGGACTGTGTATTTTAACGGTAAATATCCAATGTAAATTTTTTTTAAAACCAAAATAAAAAAAGTAACTTTCCCAGAAGGGGGAAAGTAGTGCTCTTCACTAAATCTAGAATATCTATCTCCACAGGTAACAGCGACGTGGTGCACGTGAAGCCCCGATCGCCCACCAGCCTGGCGGTGTCGTGGCGCAGCAGGGACGCCAGCGGGTGGACCGTGGTGTACCGGCGGGAGGAGGACAGCCCCTACCAGATGACGCTGGCGCCGCACGACCACAGGCCGGGGGACATCACCCTGGAAGGGCTGCAGCCCCGCACCGCCTACGTCGTGTGCCTGGCGCACGTCTCGCAGAGCCGGTACACGGTGGAAGTGGGACGCTGCGCCACGGCGCGTACTCCCGGAGCACCTGCACACACCTGGACAGAACTCGAGGAGGTAGGAGCAGCTGCGCAATCTGTGTCGATCAGCTGGCGGTTGCGGGCACAGGGGCTGCTCGATGACGTCTCGTATCGACACGAGTGGACAGTGCGCCTGCGCAGAAAAGGCGCCCAGTACTTCACGGAGGTGCCCGTGTACGACATCACGAAGGGCGCAGAGACGGACGGCCAGCGCTACGAGTACGCCCTCGGAGACCTCGCGCCCCGCACCTGGTACCAGGTGTGCCTGGTGGATGTGGAGCACGGCGCACTAGAAGGCAAGGGGGAGGCAGTCGCCCCCGCCAATGCGTCGGCGCCCGTCTGCGAGGAGGCCCTCACGCTGGGGCAGCCCGCCCTACAAGGGGCGGAGATCGCCGCTGTGGTCTTCGCGTGCGCCCTGTGCATCGCCGTGTGCGTCGTTACCGTCGTCCTCTGCTACCAGAAGAAGCTGTTAAAGTGCAAGCAGCCCGCCACGCCCCCAGAGACTCCTCCCCCTCGTCCGGAGACGCCGCCCCTCCGCAAAGTTCAGGGGACAACGGGTTCAGGGGATCCTGGGCGCCCTCAGTCGCACCCTGGACACGGCGCCCCGCCCGCAGTTCCGCAGCTTCAGGACTCTGGGCTACAGGGACGCCCTGACTTCCGGTCACCATCTACAGCTCCGGATACTGAGTGCTGACGACACTAAACTATATTCCATAAATATGAATTCCGGAAAATGAGATGATGTCTTGTGATAGTGTCAAAATGTATGTGCCACAGAACTATTGTTGAATGCGTTCTTTTCTATGCAATTTGTACAGTTATCGGATATTAAAATAACTTTAAAAAAATTAATTGTGGTTTTTGTGAATAGCTATACCTAACTGAATATTCACTACTATAAAATTTTCCCCAGAAGAAAAACATTTGAGAAAAAAAGTTAATCGTTTCTATAACATTGAATGGCTTTTTGGAAATATGATTCTCTTTCTCTTGGGTGCTGGTTCCAATTCACTTAGATATTAAGAACTACAATCTCATACAGCAATAAAGCGAATTAAATAGTTGAACCAATCCTTGGCAATGAATGGGATTTCTTATTTTATGGTTATCTTTACCAACAGAGAAGCAAGTGAGCATTAAGGTTAAATGTCCATTTACACAATAATAGTCTCTTTAAGTCACCCCCCTACAGTCGCTTTCAGAAAATACATACAAAAAAATTCTCTCGGACGATTTTAAAAACTACTTTTGATATTTTAATGATTTGCAACAAATAATTTCTTACCGTGATATGTTAAATTACATTATCTTGGAAATTACAGCCTTTTTTTTAACAAAATTTCGATTAAATTAATATTTAATTTAAAAAAAAGAGCGGATCGATCCTGCCTTATTACAGTCAAATACAGTTAAAGCAGAAAACACACAACAAATTACCACTTTCGCTACCGCTGCATGATGTGGCGTCAACGCTACAAAGCCAATCATGCGCCACCAAGTGGTGTGGCACAATGTCCAGAAGCCAATCACGCGCCCAGCTGTGCTTCAACATTTCTTCTCTGCTTCAATCAGCATTCTTATGTTAGATGTGTATGCTGGTATTGACTTGGAGTAAAGGTTAGAAGGCAGTTGTAAAGGTGTGTCTACCAATTTATAGCTTTATTAATTATTAAAACAATCTTTCCCCCAAAAAAAATGATATTTAATTTATGTTAAATCTGTTGGTGATAAAGTATCATACAAAAATAGCACATTTTGTCACTTATTTTCATTATTTTATTTCATTTCCTGCACCTTACACGCCAGCTCATAATGTAGCATTTAGAAAAATAATTCTACTTCTATTGCCTACCCTACGCAGGCATGTAGACAAAATATTCTATCAGAAAAGGGACTAAATATTATTTAATAATTACATTTTATTGTAGCTTTTCAATCCTATTCCTTTTAAAAAGTAAGGCGCGTTGTGGGAAAACCCAATAATCCAACGGATCAATCACTATCAGCACATTGACAATCAAAGTGTTGAAAAAAGGTCAAAACAGAACAGAAATGCAGGTTTCCTGTGGGGGTACTCACCAGGGTAGCGTGTAGTTGTGCTCCCAGCGGTGGCGCATCTCCAGCAGGAAGTCCTGCCAGAGTTGCGCCACGGCTGCCAGACCGCCGTAGCTGTGGTGCACATGGCAGGTGGCGAGCGCCAGGCGCCACGTCAGGCTTCCCTCGGGGGCGCTCTTGAAAGACCGCACGTGCTCCTGCGAAAAGGCGGTTCTGCTTTTTTATTTGAATTGTCGAATAAAATTTACATCAACCGAACAAGAAATACGTGACCACACAAATTTTATCCACGAAAGCACTCTCAGCATTAAAAAAAAAGTAGTAATTTTCCGACCCGATTTTCTTACCCTAAAGGCTCGTTCTCACCGAGGCATGAAGCGTTAATCTCTCACTAGCCTCCCACCACGATCGCCTGAAACCGGTTTGAAATGCACCGCTTCGAGTTGACCCATTTTCAACTCTAAAAAGGAACTTGACTAGGCGTAATGCTATTTCTGACGTTTCGCTGTGAAGGGGTCGAAAAAGTTTCTTGCCTGCCGCGTGAATCTTCAACGCTTCACGCCTCGGTGGAAACGAGCCTTAATAGCGAACGCTCGCCAAACAATGTGTTGCTGGTCATCTTCATCTCAAACCAAGCCAATGAATATGTAACTCAATCATGGCCTATCTTTCAATGCGAAATAAAGAGTGCGTAATCTTCGTTCAATACATAAATGCATAATAAAGTATTATTTAGACTACACTTTTTAAAATTAAATTAAACTTAATTATTAAAAGAAATGCGAATCACCTGTTAATGTATTCAGGATGTTTCCGAATTAGTTAATGAGCAAGAATCCATAAAATGATCCTAAACACGGTTTGCAACGTTTTTATCGCTTAATACAATTTCAACCCCGATGTGGAAAATGAGGACTCACCTGGATCCTGGCGAAGGCCGCCCTGTTGTGCAGCGAGCCCATGGAATTCACAGAGTCCTTCCACTCGTCTGCGTCCTACAAGATAGCACACATTAGCTTCATAATTCTACATTTTCTCTTCTTAACGAAAGTATCAAGTAACCAGAAAAATTCCCAAATACAGTGCCGGATTATCGAGTGTCACTCTAGTTTTATAGGGGATACAAAAAATAAATCACTTTAAATAAAAATTTAAACCATTAAACATGAGAGCCAAATTATTCTTTGTACTACGCCAAAGATATTTTGCAAGAAAATTCTAACCTTTCACTGAGCAGCAAGATAGGAATGGAAATGCTTTCAGTCAAGCAGAATTTTACAAGCCACATGATATTTTTTCTCTAATCTTCAACTTTACTTCTGGCACATAATATTAGATTAAAAGAAGACAGCTTTCCGAAGTTTAGAGGATCATTTGATTCCAATCTTGATTAACAGAAAAATTCAGTTCTTATTCTAACATGGAAGGACAACAAAAGTTGTCAGGAATTTCACAGTTACTGAATCACAGTAAGTGGCGATGAGTGTTGAGCAGCCAGCTGAGTTTAAAGGGTAATTTTCGTCTCATTGAATTCCTTCTATTAGGTCACACTCTCCCTATATATATCTTGTTCAAATTTTCAATCGTTCATAAAATACTTTTTACTCATCCACTCAAGTTCAAATACATTTTTTTTAAACTTGTGACACTTGATGTTACTACAGTTTTTTTCAAATATTAATTCAGTAATCAAATTTAATTAATTAATTTTATTTTTTTTTTTTTTTTAGATTTAAGTTGCATATATCTACCGATAGATGGCGCCAGATAAACTTAAAAAATGAATGAAAATTATTTATAAAGGACTTTCTGCAATAGAGTGAAAAAAAGTAGGAATTGACTTTAAAAAAAAAAATTTTATATATATATATTACTTGTTATATGCGTAGGCTGCATAAATTGTAACTAAAGCAATATACTAGGTAAAAAGATTACTCTCGAAAAAAAATATCCTGGCTAAAATATTTTCCATCCCCATTTCATTAGCTTGGTGTCACCAATATACAATTGATAGCATAATACACCAGATAATCTGTACAACACACAAAAGGTAGAAAGGACTCACCGATTCTGCAGGGGTGGGGGCAGAGTCTGGAAATATATACTGTAGGATCCTGATGAGCACCTCCTCGCCGATGACCCCTTGCTCGGGGCGCTCCGTGGGGCGGCGCAGAGTGGGCAGCACGGAGGGAGCGGCCAGCCGATCCAGTGCTGATGTCACGTTTGCTAACAAAGAACAGAATTGTATGTAAGGCGAAAATCCATTTAAAAGAAGCGTATACAGTTTGTTGCATAAAGTCCGTGGATCTAAAATATTGAGGGTGGACGCAGGGCCGGATTTAGATGAAAAGAGGCCCTAGGCTATTCCACTTATGAGGCCCATTCACCTCCATTTTTAAGTTTGTAAATTACTTATTATGTTTGTTTATTATTCATATGTGTAGAATTTCTCCTTATTTTCGATTCAGTGTTCGCTGTTTTTAGAATAGTGTCATTCTAATTTTGCTAATAATTTGAATGTAGGTCTCTCTTGATCTTGAGGCCCTAGGCTGAAGCCTAGTTAGGCTATAGGAAAATCCGGCCCTGGGTGGACGTCATTGATCCAGTCCAGTTGAACTCTTTGGAATGAAAAGAATTACACATATATTGAATCTTTTTTCTATCGCTATTTTCAGAAATGCATTACAGAGTGTGTGTTACATTATTTTAAAACTCTATACGCCTCCTACTGTTACGACAGTTCGTATAGAAATCAACTGTTTGCATTTCACCGAGATTATCCGCGAAAAGATTACGAAAGTATAATACTAAACGATTTTTTATAACGGTCCTGAGAAAATAATGTTCAAAACTACCTGAGAGATAACTTGTTTTTAATGTTGAAACAAAATATATCAATGACTTTTCTGGTTATTCACAGGATATCAATACAATTCTGTCCATGGACACTATAGGGTATCAAAAGGACGATGCCGAAAACGAGGTTGATGATCGTGAGATCCAAAAGAAGTCATTATTGCTTTGGGCACGGAATATCAACGATGCTGTCATGTTATGCGAAGACGGAGGAAAAAATTTCTTTCCTTAAATGATGTCAGAGTTTTGGTCTCAAGTGAGGGGAATGGTAGACATTGGAACACAGGGGAAGGCGGAAAAGAAAACAGATCGTTTCCTTATTGAAAATATCTTATTTTATTATCAATAGAAATAAATTTAAAAGTTATTTTAAACGAGGCCATTGGGTTCTACATTATAGTACACCGCATCCAGTTATATGAGCTAAAAATACTGAATGTTTGTTGCATGAAAAACCAGTTGGTTCCAATCTGGACAAATCTAGAGATGGACGTTTGCAAAACAAGATGGGTGAAAAGTCACTCCACCAGCAGTTAGTTTTGCATCCCGCATCCAGAGATTTATAAGACACCGATCACTCGTTCAAAGCACGAAAGATCATACGGTTTGTTTTCCCGAGTTCAGACTGCAATGTGGGAGAACGCACGCATGCTAGGTATTATCGTTCAAATGTAGATGTAGTTTTAGGATCAAATATGTTTCAACTAAAGAATATCGAAATTAGCAATAAAAGACACCTTGTATCCAGTCTTACAATTTGATGTGAAATGAATTCTTGATTTCGTTTTCATAGTTTACCTCTATTAACAAATAGATGTGACCTACTTAACAAAAAAAAAAAAAAAAAAATCGAAGGAGGCATGATACTCTGGTCTTGTCTTAATATGTGAAAACATCCCTGCAAACAGATATATTACCATAAAATATTGATAACAATAATTTGAAATTAATATTTTTTAAAGCACAGAATACATTAACATTCCCGACACTAATAGATGAATATATTAGAATAATTTAGTCATCATTAAGTACCATTTAGGAATAAAAAAAAAAATCTAGAATTTATTAAGTATTTTTTGTTTAAAATTTAATATATGGCATTACGCTTCATAAATAAAAACTTAGATGAATCTGTAATATATGTAATAATGAAAAATATTTTATTTACTATTTTTAAATTCACTAATACAGAGTGAATGGAAAAATAAATAAAATCCACCATCAAATTGACAATATTTTTATTGATTTATGTTTATGCATAATTTATCATTGATGTGAGTATGTAGAAAGCATAACTATCGAGTTAAAATAAACAATATATCAGAATGTTGAAAACCTGTCATGGATTGATTCTTGTACATGACCTTTTATGAAAATGAAAAAAAAAAAAAACTTTCCAGTCTTTATTGAATCATTGATGCTGTATTAGATTAGAAATGTGCATTACAATTAAAGTATCAAATCCTTAATAGTGATTATTATTTATTTACTATTACTGTACATATACATTTTTAAATGATTTTGTCCTTTGGTGTGATAACTGAAGAAGAAAACATTACATACTTTCTTAATGCCATGTTATGTTCAAATGGAGTGGTCAATAGCCTGAAGAATCTCTGGACTCTTTAAACTTTGGATTCATTAAAAATATGATTAAAATGTCATGTTTGATTAAAAAACGTCATGTCAAAAGTTTTGATTAAAATGTCATATTTTTAGCATTTTATCTTTATTCAACTTCAGTGACTTTGTTTGAGAAATATCATGGCAATGCTACATAAAATGAGCAGCTAACAAAAGGCTGTCAATACTACATATGCATAACACAAGGGTTGATAAACCAATGACAAAGGATATGTACTACACATAAAGCATGTACCTAATATATGTATTAAATGTTGTGAGAAAACTCTACCTAACAATAATAAAAAGTTTACTCGCAGTAGATACTTAGCTAATGAGGAATCAAGAACAATGAGTTGACAGATCTACTTGCTAAAGAGAGATATGACATCAACTGAACTTCTCATAAAATTTAATTTTCAAAGCATTCATCTAAAAATTTATCAGGAGACTCATGAAAGTATGGTGGAACAATATCGCAGACTTAAACAAAAAGTCTTGCAACGGCCAAACATTTTTATAAAATTTCAGATTTATACAGTCTTAAATGCAGACTCAGCAATATTGAAGAGGAAACGGACTGTGCTCATGTGCCTATTTTTGTGTTTTATTTTGCAAAGTTTTGTGATTTGTTTACTGTATTACATGCATTTTGGTTATTGACCTCAATTTATGTACCTGCCACTAAAAATAAAAAAAAAAAAAAAAAACTTTATGGTTTCGATATGTAACCTATAGCAAAATTGAAATTATTTTACTACAGTACGATTATTAATCGAGTTCCAATCATAGAACTGAGTAATAAAATTTATAATCATACATTTATTGTGTTTCTACTTTGAGAGATGGTTTCATGAAAGAGAAGGTGGTACTCACTCATTTCATTATCATCAGGTGGAGTGTTTCCAAGCAATTGGTTCTCAGAATAGAAACTCTGTAGAAGAGATGAGAACTCCTTCAGGTAATCGGCTGAAAAAACAATAGGCATTACTTCTTCATTACTTACATATTCCATGCTAAAGAGTTAGTTTTAACTGGTTTAATTTAATCGAAGAAATGAAAAAATAAGGACAATATGCATTAGTTGAAGATAAGCAAAAAAAAAAAAAAAAATATTTATAAATAATAATTCTATAACAGCTTTATTGAGATCAGACATGAAAAGATTTCAAATAAAAATGAATCCATTTACTACATTTCTAGCTTCAATTTCTCATAATTTTCTTTCCACGGACTTAGTTTCAAAAGGGAGGCACTTATCGATTTTTCATGCATGGGCTATTCATAATTCTGCTTTTAATAATTAAACTATAGATCTTAAAGAATATATCATTTTTGACAAACAGTCACCCTACTGCTTTTCTTCGTAACTTTAGAAGCAGCACTTACAAAATTTATATTAAAACAAAATTTGATTTAAACAAATCATTTTGAAAATAAAACAAAAATTAAATAACAATTTTATTTTCTTGTTTTTAAATTTTTAAAGAATTTGAGTTAGCATTGTTGAATTTTACCACTTGGTTTCATTTAAATGTCACAATAATTTAGGAATCACAATTTATGTCACAATATTCAAAAACAAAGGCGGAGACTTCTTCCGAAGCTAATTAAGAAAAAAGAAGCTGGTCGGCACTCACCCATGCAACAGAGGGGCTTCTCCGAAGTCTTCATCCGCATCGACCATTTGGGAGAATGCACAGGATTCAAGTCTCTAAGAGAGGAAGTTTTCAATGAGATACTTCATATGAAAGCTTTTTTCCTTTTCTTGTTTTTTCAACACTAAGCCAATTCAATGAGAAGGTATAACTCTTAACTTATACAAATTAAAATATATCTTGATATTGCAATAATATCCAATATAAAAAAATCCTTTAAAATTCGAAATTGAATGTGGGGACAAAAAAAAAAAGCTAACTAATTCAATTTGCTTTCTAATATAAACAATAACTATACAAAATAGAATTTTATTCTGTAACCAGAATGAAATAACAAAAAATAAATTTTAAAAAATCAAATTATGTGCTTCCTTAACTCATTATGCACTGTATAAATAAAATAATAATAGTGTAATGTTATAAACGTTTCATGGGGCCTGATGAACGAGTGGCTAGAGCTCGGTACCACAGGTATCGGGTTCGAATCCCGACGGTACCATGAATGTTTATAGTGGTTCGGAATCCACTTTAAACCGTAGGTCCTGGTCTAATAGGATCGTAGAGTGTTGCGGGGCATTGTTATACCGCGTCCCTAGCTTATCTTTAAGCTACAAGTGAGTAAGAGAGTCATGAGAGTGATCAGGATAAGATATAAGTGGAATCCCTTTGATAAAAATGTGAAGCAATGCATTACAAATATAAGTTAATAATATTGCTATAATGCGCAATTATTATATTAATATATTACTGAATATAAAAATATAAATGCCGGCATTATCAAAAATGACACAAAAAGGAGATCATACTCACGAATGCACATCATTGTCTATGATGGTGTTCTCGAAGAAACACGGCCACGTGACGGACAGATGGAATTCCCTGAAACAGCCTAATTTCAATACATTACAAAAAACCAGGGGGAATGCAATTTCTTTGAAAAGAAAAAATAATAATAATAACTTTAGTTTATAGCTGCCAAAAAAAACTTACAATATATTAGTAGATTAACTTTTCTTACAATATATTATTGTAAGAAAATAAATTAAACGTCTCAGACTTTCTGCTAGAGCTTTTGCCTTTCTCATAGCAAGATCATGTTACGAATTACGAAACAAATAGTACGAGTTGTCCGATTTCGATGTAACTTTTGATATATTGAAGTTTATAAGCATTATAAAGTTTATGTATATATAAAATACATAATTGTTTCTTTTTTTTTTTCTATTTATATCGATATAAAAAAAAAAACGAAGTGTAAAATGAGTCTCACACAAGGAATGGTTCCATTATTAAAAGATTTTTTTTTTTCTTACAGAGATAAAGAGTAGAAATTTCAAATAATATGCAAAAAAAATTTAAAATATGTGTTCAAATCTCCGAGATTTGGTTAATTCATGCATATATCAATGGGAAAGGATTCATGAATTGCGCGTCAAAATAAGTTTAAAAGTTTTTGTGACTAATTGGAATATCATACAACAACATATCCGGAGTAACAAATAAGAAATAACTGTCTTTGAAACTAAATGCTTTCTTAAGATGGTGAGAAGCAAAATATTCATACGCATTCAATACGAATTTCCTTTAAATAAATTGTTCGAAAGCATAAGGAAGTTCTCTGTTCTGGAAGTTGTTCTGTACGTAGTGTAAAGAGGCAAAAGTAAAGCAACAATATCGAAAGTTTATATTCACTCAATCTCTTTACATGGCGTAACCACTTGGAGCGTTCAATGCAATACGTTGTCTGGAATCTGAATTTATGCCATTAAAAATATTTCTTGCGTAATTCATATCCAGCTGTAATAAAGGATGCATTGGATTTCATGCAAATTTCATAAACTATCGCAACGTGATTAACCTGTGACAACAGATGTTTTTTATTGAATTTGCGTACTGTAAATAACTTTAGAGTATTTTGGATTTAAATCAGTTACTCAGTGCTGTATTTTTGAATTAGATTAAAAACTTCAATTAAACTATTTCTTAACAATACAAATTCAAACGATGGAAAAAAATTTTCATCGATGTCTATTATCATTTTATCTTTTAAATAATATGGTTAGCTTATGACACTCATTAACAATTGTGTCCGAATGGTTGAGTTATTGCTGGATCATACTGTATTTGAAAGTACTGTACAGTGGCATCTCGGTATACGTCCGCTTTAAAATAAGTCCAACTTGATATAAGTCTTGTTTGGAGGCGAGACATATTGTTTAACTTGTTCAGGTGCATCAAAATCTTTGCCCAATGGATGGACGCCAAACCCTTTTGTAGAGAAGTGCCACCCTATCAAAGACCAAAGTTAACTCGGCGGGCTGGCTATATATCCTCTATTATTTCAATGATTTTTTTCCCTCTCAAATATCAAGAAATATTGATATTTACTTTAACGGCAGCGTTAGAGTTGATGGTAAAATGTTCCTCTATAGCAAATAAACACCTCAGCTTGATTATTCATGGATGGTGCACTATTTAAGATGCGAGCAAGTCAGTGCCCTTTACTGGTCTTACGTAACACAATCCTGCTGCAATCATAATCATTTGCACGTGGTCTTAACACAACCGTCATGCCAAATTTCGTAACGATCCAACTCCTTCTTGGCGCTACTTTAAGCTGTAATACAGGTCTATTTAGTCCTCGAATGCACAGAATGACGGTAGAGCGATAAACCAAACCTTCTTGGCGCCTGGATGTTTTTAGTGATTCGAATCCACATTAAAGTGCAGCTCGCAGTCTAATTAGCCCAAAGTGCGCACGAAATGACCGTAGAGCGATAAACCAAACCAAGCCAAACCTTCTTGGCGTGACAAATTATATAAATTCTATGAAATTATTTCTGAAGTTGGGTTTAACAACTGAGCTCGTGAAAGATACTCACAGCACGGGATCCTCGAGAGCTCCGCAGGGCAGCCGACCGATGTCGGTGGGACGAATGTCCTCGCCCAACTCATCCAATTCTGTAAAATAGTGTCCAACATCACAAGAAGTTTTAAAAACATACAATTGTTAAATAAGCAAATGGGACTGAAACTGTCAATTAACAAACACCTGTATTTTAATTTTGTTTGTCCATTGCTAACCAATTAACAAAATTTTAATGGTAATTTTTTTTGGTAAAAACTACATTTTCCTTTTTTGTTAATTATTGAATAATATTCATGCCTATAAGCATCAACTTCAAAATTACTATCTACTTTTTTACCAAACATTGCCGAGTTTCAATTATATAAGGATGCGAGATCCCGATTCTTTGACAATGAAGCACTTTTACGGAAGATGACGATTTTTGTTTTAGCAACTATCGAGTAGCAGGTCAAAACCAAATGTAACACTTCAATGTGCATCTTGCTTTATTGCAAACAATAAAACTGATTTTTTTTTATTAGAACTAAATGGAATAGAAAGCGGAATAAGGAACGTACTAAACGGAACGGAATATAAAGCCTAAAATTAAACTTGAAAGCCTTGTCTCATTCAGATGAAACCGCGGAAGTTCACATTCAACTACATCCGCTTTACACAGAATCTAATTTTTAGGCTATTCTTTTAAGCTCTACATCATCAAGCGTAAAATTGTATCTCAATTACGTACGTTTAAACATAACTTTATTCATCCTAAATTCTTTAATTATCAAAACCTTCTCCAATTTCATTCCTTAATTTATTCTAAAAATATGTTAATTAAGAAAAGCATATTTTTCTAAAATTGTCTTTCCCTTCTCTAAAAATCTTGAAAATATAACTAATTTTGACACTTAATTCATATTTACAAGATATTTTTTTATGAAATATTGACTTTTAAGTTCATTTCTTTCGCAATAACAAGTCCCTTCTTAAATGAAGATAATTTTTCAGTTGCAGAAAAGAGAGTGTATTTTCGGGATGTCTACATATCAAATGCGGATGGCATAAATCAACGCGATACGTTTTGTATATTCTTCTAATTAGGAGTGTTAGGAGAGTTTAGTAAGGAGTTAGGTATAACTCGAGGCGTTGCTTACCTGGTGGCGGCTGAGGCCAACTGCAGGGCGACCAGTCCTGGAGTACATAGGTGAAGCGGATGGACACAGTTGCGGGCGGCACCTGGGAAGGGGCCTGCGAGAGAAAGGTTCTGAATTTGACCACAATCCCTCCACTCACAGTGCAAATGATTTTTAATATTCCATTATGTAAGTATTGACAATACGTGACTTCGTATGAATTTCTAAGCATTCAAATCATGCAAATATTTAATATTTATTTTAATGAAAATGCGTGGAGATTAATAGATGATTTTAATGCTGTATAGAATTCTTACCTTTTATTTTTCTTCTATTGATTTCCTGCATGAATTTCACAAACTGTTTTTGCAAAGATATATGTGTCCGTTTTTAATCTGCCAATGTAGTTCTAGCTGTTCAACCTTTTAGTATTTGTGTTTGTCTATAGATTCTCATTATCGTTGCTTCAGTTTATGCGCACTTAGGGTCTTGAACTATTTCTTTCTTTCCTTCATTCTAAGAGGACTGGATGTGAAGCACTCTAGTGTTTATGTGTGACAAATGTAATTAAGGTTTTGTTACAGTATTGGGTTGTGTTTCTATGAAATCGCATTATTATAAATTATATGATAATTTACATATAGTGTTTACTACGCTAGCGAATAGGGTTCTTTCATACCAGCGACTTTGTGCAACCCCACAGAAATAAATTCAGGGGGGAGTGAGGGATATTCTAATGACCAAGTGATTAACTGCCTCAATCATTCCACAATGAGTCTTAAGACAATGTAATAAAGGCTTTTTTTTTTTTAAACGTCAATGCACAGATTGACAGACAGGTCCAATGTTACGGTGTCTCTTATACAGGGGACTTTATGTAACCCCACAACTTCCTGTTGTTTTTAAATGCGGCATCATTTATTCACTTTCTTCTACTGAAATATTACCTTGGTTGTCATCCGCCACAGCCAACATCTCCTGGAGAAAACTATTCCTATACTTCGATGGCAAATTGTAAGGGTCGGAAATGGTAGCATATCGTTGTATGTAGCAGTATCTCCTGAATGAAATCCCACTATAATTTTCATCGTTTCTTTTTCTACCCATGCGGATCGCATTTACCAATTTCGTCCCATTTAGATAAATCGTTCATAGTACTTTATGTGAGTGGTGGGGGAATTCTTGTTTATATTATAAACTTTCTTGGACTATAGATGGCACCAATACTCTCTGTTTCGGTATATTATAATTTGTATGTTGGCAAATGAGACAACTATAATTGATGAATGGCGTCTGTAAAAACTGCCCAAATGGTTTGCATGCAAATGTTAAACATATTATCAAACTGTTATTGCTTAAAATCGGCTTTCCTTAATCACCAGGAACTCATTTATATTAAATATATACTAAACAATATAAAAATTGAAAATTTTATGATAAAAAAATTATATGCTTTGGGGTATTTCTTAATAAAAATCGAAAGCATCTCACCATCTTGCCCTTGAAGAGCTGCAGCAGTCCCTGAGTGTGGCGCAACTGGGGAAAAGGCCGGTGAAGGTGGACCATGTCGAAGCAGCAGCGCACCCCTCCACCCTCGCACACCCCCATGAAGTACTTCTGCCGCATCTGCTGAAGTTGCACGAACACGGGCACCTGACTGTCAAGATAAAATCACGCAATCAGCAAGTCCTCCTCCTATGCTAAACGAGCCGTTTCATTTGGAAATGATATTTTTTTTCATACAGTACATTATTTTAGGTTCCCATTTTCATTGAAATCAACTAATGTATGGTAAGATTTATAAAAAAAACCGTATTATTATATAACACCTATAAATACCTACTATATTATAATATAACACATATTACCCATAATAATTAGAATATTATACATATATAAAGAAGATCCGTACATAAAATCTTCATTAATTCCTTCCAGAAATTAACATTGAAAAACGCTTGCGACAAACTTCTTGCAGTATCTAAGAAAAAGAATTGATGCTCTAAAAAGTTTAATAGTCAACACCAATGCTGTTCTTTAGCATTTCACAGCTATTTAAAACTTGAATCACAAAAATTGGGTTTATTTTGAAACTTCTGTAAATATTGGCCACTCTTGAAAATTGTTCACTTTCTTTTTGTAATTGGATTAATGATGTAACATTGAAACATGTAGGATACCATTTAATAATTTTGTAATATAAAGTAGTAAGACTGGTAATAAACTTAATATCTAATCTCAATGGGGTTTTATATGCAAAAAAAAAGGGGGTTGTTTTGTTTATTATTAACCATGAACTGCCATCAGGGCCGGATTTTTCTATAGGCTAACTAGGCTTCAGCCTACGGCCTCAGGATCAAGAGGGGCTTACATTCAAATTGTTAGCAAAATTAGAATTACGCTATTCTAAAAACAGTAAACACTTAAAACACTGAATAGAAAATAAGAGAAATTCTACACATATGACTAATATACAAACATAACAACATAACAAACATACAAACATAATGTTAAGTTTGTTTTGTTTCTTTGTAAATGTTGTGTGTTATGTTTGATGAGTTGTTGTTACAACTATATAGGGTGCTGAGAATAAATGTCCAAATAAGTGTTCTCGACTTTTTTTATTTATTATCCGTGCCACATTTTTTATAAAGATTAGTACCAATCTCAACATGTTTCATTTAACAAATTGATATATATCACAGTAATGATGTATTTTATTATATCTCATGTAATTTACAAACTTAAAAAATGGGAGGTGAAAGGGCCTCATAAGTGAAGTAGCTCAGGGCCTCTTTTCATCTAAATCCGGCCCTGACTGTCATTATACTATAATTCACCATAACGTATAAAAAAAAAAATTATAATAATAACACAAATTGGTTTAAATTTATTATTAAATGTTAATTTTATCATTATTAACAGAACTCTTGCGAAGCATTTTAGTAATGCTTACTCCTTAATCCATTAGTGTTTGTAGTGGTTCGGAATCCACTTTAAACTGTAGGTCCCGCTCTGTTTAGCCTAAAGAGTGCATAAGATGACCGTAGAGCGACAAACAAACCAAACCTTAATCCATTAATTACACATTTGAATCGACATTTCAAAATCACTGATAACTTTAAACACGTTTTTCTAAAAACTTCAATTTTCGAACAGCAGAGATTTTTGCAGCACAGATCTGTCTGCATTTCCATAGCTTGAGTCAGACTCTTCACAAATGTCATGTTCGGTGAGTCGGGATTGAACTCGAAGATGAAATGTTTATGCCATCAGGCATGCTATTTGTGACAAATTGACCCGTTCAAATAATTGGCGTGATCAGACGTTTGTTCAATTTGATTCGAGCGTTTGAGTTTTGAGCGAAGCACACTAGAAGTATGGAGTTTGGCTTGTCAACTTTCCAGGGCCTGGTGTCGATTTTTGGTTGGGCATCAAACGATTCACGACCTTCCAGAAAACGACTGGAAGATCGCTTCTAAGGTAATTTAAAGAAATTTATTTTCCGACTTGAGATTGCAACGTCCACGGACAGGAGACGGGACATCCGGATCATCTTGGATGACCATTTCTTCCTTGTGACATTTTTATTACTCTTCTAATATTATATGCCTATATTTCAATATTTTGGGATTGAATCAATTGCTTTTTTATTATCGTTATTTTTTCCAAAAAAACAGCGTATTTTACCCCGATGTGCGACACTCATAAGAAGATGCAAGTATCTACTACCAATTTGTCTTGTTGACGTTTAAAGTGTCAAAATTGAAAATTGCATTATTGCTTGTTTTTTAATATTATTGATTATTTTATTTTATTTATTAAACTTTTTAATGGCAAAAAAAAAAAAATTCAATTTTTAAATTTCAATGCACTTCAATACTTTGAAATCAAAGTGATATACATTCTAAAATGCCAAAAAAGCACATGCCAATTAAAAAGAATCATCCAAGATTGAGATTATAAGACATTTGGTGATTATACATAGTCCAGTCACATTAATGCGACCACCTGTCAAAAGCCAGAATATACAAGAGTGTATATTCTGGCTTTTGACAGGTGGTCAGATTATGAAGCCAGAATATACACTCTTGTATATTCTGGCTTTAAGCGGAGTGTGGAATGTGGTATTAAGTGGAATTCATTATATACACTCCACTGCAATGTGCTGCCACCTGCCTTTTGTGATTGGTTATTTCACGTTGACATCAAAAGTAGGTGGTGGTTACATTAAAGTGACCGGACTGTGCATATTGAGTGGAAATATAGCATGTCAATAGGCCAAATAGATGAAAAATGCAATCAAAGTTTACATAAAATTTAAAACAGACAAAGTATAAGCACATCTGAAAATTGCTGTTTTCAATTCAAGATCAATACCATTTTGGTGAGATTCCCCTTGCTCGAAAACATAAGAGGAAATATAAAAAAAAAAAAAAAGACTACTCACCAGTTGGTGTTGTTGATGGCGATGCCAATGGAGCTGAGCAGCATCTTGGTCCTGTCCTCGGTCATGATGGCGTCGTTTACCTTTGCCGGATGGATCACCACGAACTCGCGAATGCCGTACCTGCAAAGTGCAAAGCTTGTCTGACAAACAACAAAATGAATTAAGAACTTGAAATTAAGAACGACCTGTTTTCTGTTTATGCCCCTGTAGGCCGTTTTGCATCTGCTTATGACGGTGAAGTCGAAGCTTTACGTATCGCCCTACCTCAAATGGCATGGACCCTTGGCATGGACTCAAAGGGCAAGGATATCGTTCTGCAGTGGATCCCAGGCCATTGTGGGAACCTGGGTAATGAGAAGGTGGATTCTCTTGCTGAAAAAGAAACAACCATCACCCAAACTTTTTGTAAAGACATCTATTTTCACTCGATGAAGCTGGTGATAGGAGACTTTTTCCGGAACGCTCTATCTGATAATTTCCGTTAAGGCAACTCATCTAAAACCTAGTTTAACTTTATTTTAAACATCCCTGATCAACCCAGGTTTAAAGCAGTTGCTCTTTTCAGACTCCTGACGGGCCATGATTGTTTGGCCAATCACCTTTTCGAATGAGAATATTTTAAAACCCCAAAACGCATGTTCTGCAATCTGGGAGAGGGCATGGATTCATCTCACCTTCCCTGCACTTGTTTCCTCTACTGTGTATGGTCGTTACTGAGAGGATAGGACACTTATGGGCATACATGTCACTATGTGATATACTTCGTTTCTTATTGTTGTTTTCATATTCCATGAATCAGTCACTCAATACGGATCAGTGCTCAAATTCGTTACTTCTAAAACTATTCGTTTTTCGTCCTTCAATAATGTATCATACAAAAAAATTTGTTCAATCTATTGACATTGCTTAAAAAAGAGAGTAAAAATTATATTATTCGACAGTTGGCAAACAATTATTCCCGTGCATCCATTCTACGACATATCGTTAAAGAAAAACTACAACACTTATTTATTTATTTACTAACATTACAGGTATTTATTTTTAAATATTTATTAACAAGGCAGTGCTGCTGAACATTAATATGAGTATAGCATCTGGAAGAAAGTATTTTTCTATTGTTTTCTTAAAATCGGGATGTTTTGCAGTGCAGTCAAAAAAATTGTTTAAAATAAAGAACTTGTGGATAAACCGGAAGCACTGTGATAGGTCAACATTTACCTCTCAGGAATTAAATCTATTTTTTAACATCTTCAAGAACTCCAAGCGAATAAAAGAAGTTGATGAAGTTGTAATACCCTCTTCAGGATCAACGTAAATTGGATATTTTGCATATAAAAAATGACAGTTTTGGTCTTAAAATCCTGCCGTCAGAGTGTAAATACATATAGTAATAAAATAAAAGAGCGTCCACCTACTGTAAAGCAACTGAAAGTTGGGGCAAATATCTTCGTACTTGAATGAGCCCTGCATCGCTGATATTTTTTTCCCATCACTGATAATTTTTTTTCAGAATCCCTTCGTAACTTCTTTATATAGGAAACATAAAGAAGTTACGAAGGGATTCTGAAAAATTCCTTGGAATTCTCCTTCTCAAGTCATGCATTTATTTGATTATGTCCTTACTAATAAATAGATATATAAAATGTATCTATTCTATCTATAAATACGAATAAAAGAAGAATAAAACATTACAAGAAGTTTATATAAGCGAATATTTTTTTTCGACGAAAATGTGTTAACAAAAAATAAATGAGAAATATTTAGAAAAATTATATTATTGACAGTTAAAAAAAAAAAAAGAACCATTTCTTTTAAAAATCATTGTAGGTTCTCCCTTCAAGTCAACAGTAAAGATTGTTTAAAAAGAAAGATTAAAATACAAATAAAATTTACATGAAATTTAAAATAGACGAAGAATAAGCACATCTGGAAATTGCCATATTCATTTCGAAATCAACACCATTTTGCACAGGAATATTTTTAGTTTGCCAAATATCGCCAAGCAATGATCGCACATGTTAAACTACAAAGTAAAAGTCACTTGAGGATTATATTTGCCCCAAACTGATCACCCCGATGCATTCTGTAGTATATTACTATCTATGAGCACTGCCGTCTATGCAGCTATTTTCCCCTTTGAAACCTCTTTTATCATTTGCACAACAAAATTTCTGAACTTAAAACTTCTATGAAGTTTTCATAAAAATTGAGGGAAAATAAGTCACGTTTATATAAATATATATATATACTAAGTAGTGCTTATGAGTAATTCATTCGCCTTTTATGCCCAAGCATATTTTGAAAAATGCATTTTCATCATTTTAATGGGTGTCACTAGCTCTTGAAAGATTACCGAGAGTTTCCTGGCTCTTGAACGTCTGCAAGACTCCTTGTATTCGAATCGTCGCAGCGCTTTCAGCAAAAATTTCAAAATTTAATTTCCAGGCTGTCGCCTCTCACATGAACTTGAAGGAATGCCTATCGCAATCTTATGCTTCAAGTGGAAATGAGATTTAACAAGTGAATTTGAATCGCCATTTTTTAAAAAACAAAACACTGGAAGAAAACACTCACCATCTGACGAGGCAGTGTGCTTCGGGAGGGAAGTCGTTTTCCCTCGACATCATGTCCGTCAGGCAGAAAGGCAGACTCTCACCTGAAGGAAGAATGGTTCATGTCAATGTGCGCACGGCCAGTACATCTTATACTCTATTTTAAAGAGCGTATCTTATACTCGAGAGATAAAACGACGCGCACACTTAAGCTATTCAGAAATTTAACTGGTGGCAATTGTAAATCATGTTTAATGCACTCCAACTTGCAGCTCATTCGCATCTCCTTTCTTCATGCACACTGATTACGCCACCATTTGATAATACGCATTCCGTTCTCAAAAATTCAAGCGCCACAAAAAGCAGCGCCTTCTTTATCATAACCAGCAGGTCTTGAATGAAGTTTTCCATTCAAAATGAAATCTACACTCACTGCCCAAAGTTAAGCACGCAGCGGTAAAATGGGGTAAATCAACAAGTGCTGCTTTGATGGACACGAAAGGCGACAAGAAAATAGCAATTTTGTTTATTCATGAAAACAAAACAAAGTATTGCATACAAAAATGAAAGCAATGTTGAATTTTCATAAGTTATAAGATGAAATCATATTAGAGCTATTAACAAAAAAGATGTTAAGCCAAAAAATCGAAATAAAAGAACAAAGTCGACATGAATAACGTATATGATCACCCCTCACCTGCCACAAAGTTTACAACGTGTTACTCTACCTCCCACGAGGTATCAACCAACGCAAAGTCCAGTCAGCACTATCAATCGTGGAGAGCAGTTTGCAACTCTGTGACAGGAGCTGGGGGGGGGGAACGTTTACATACAGCACGGCCGCGGGACTCAGTGATTTACAATTGAGATAAAGGTCAGACAAGTACGCCATCCACTTCATACGCGCAATCCATTTAATCTCCAGATAGTCGTCGATGATCACAGCTCTATGGAACGCTCTTTATCATCCATTAGAACGAAATAATGACCAACTGTTCCAACGTATAATCACACAGATGACTTCATCCTGATAGTGGATAGCAGTTGCAGAACCCCGTCTAAAGATGTGCAGGTCGATGCAATATCCCTGTCCACACCATAAAGCTTCCACTTCGGAATGTTCAATATCTGGTGATGTTCTAGAGCTGATTACGTGCGCCTTCTTCACTCCAAACCCCTTACTTGCCTGTCATCTGTTTGCAGGGCAAACTGCGATTTAGCCGTGAACATAACGTTGCCCCAATAAAACACAGTCCAACTGACATATTCCCAACACCCCCTTTAATCCCTTGCCCTGTGGATTAGACAGATAGAGGAACATAAACTCAGGGTACCCAGGTGTATAGTCTTCGGTGCACAGTAGTGGCAGTTCCTAACTGATTTTTATGACAAAGGAAATCTGTTGATCCGTGTTATAAGAATGCATCGCTCTGTATGTTTTGAATTGGATCCGTCATCTCGCAGGTAGAAATAACAAGTATTATAATGCATTGGGTGTATGTATTTCCTGATAAAATTATCTTCTGGATATTATAACTGGATTGTTCGTAATTTTTTTTTTTTCTGATATCTTGACGGACTTGTTTTTCACAACGGAATCGTAAATCGTAGCTTTTCTGGTCTGCTTCCGCAATATTCGTTCTTCATCTAGTGCTGTTCTTCTTCGTCACTTTGAATCTTTTTATGTCTGCATTTCATACATAAAAACTT
Source organism: Caerostris extrusa (assembly GCA_021605095.1). Lineage (NCBI taxonomy): Eukaryota > Metazoa > Arthropoda > Arachnida > Araneae > Araneidae > Caerostris > Caerostris extrusa. The sequence continues at coordinate 60,839 of BPLR01021450.1, forward strand.
TTGTAAAAAAGAAAAATGCTATACCACAGCTTGGTTTAACAGATTAATTGCGCTTTCGTAAATCTTCTTGCCCACTACCATTTTTTTTTCTGTCTTAGCTCTTCATTTCCAGCGGTATTTTCCTATTAACATTATAAATTCATACATCCGCCCACACTACATACACATTCCCACATATCACACCACCAAATATATATAAGTTCGTTGTACTATTTATAAAATTCAACATTTATTATTAAAGAGTTTGACGATGCGTAATGTTTCTGAATGCCACATGTATTAATTTGGAGTCAAATGTGGGCGCACTCACCTTCGTCGGGGAGGGGGGCAGCAGACGCGTCGGAGGGTTTGAGGCAGTGGTGCACGGCTTCGAACTGAAATGAGGCGAACATCAGCTGCTCCCGCTTCTCGAGCCACACTCCCTCACTCAGCTCACCCTGGGGAAAAAAACAATTATTTTATTTCGTTCGCCTCCATCAGGCGATTCCAAATCTAGAAATTCCACTGTTATTGTAAAAATACGTTCAAAATTTCTGTCACGATTCAGACAACACTTCCTTACCTTGAATCCGCTTAAGGTTTTCCTACCCATTTTCCCTCAATTCATGCGAAATATTAATTTTTAAAACATGTATTTATAGTTTATTTCGAGACAGAAAACATGTGGCTGACCACAAACGTTCTAATTTGGCACTTTTAAGGTCTTATCAGACATTATTATCTTATTTCTTTACCTTCAGCATTACCTTCCATGGTGTCACTCAAATAACAAATTCATTGCTGTGCGCACGTCCAACATCATTCACGTCACTGGCAATAGATTGCACACAAAACTCACAACTACAGCAAAAGGGCATTTAATCTCTGAAACATGTTTCTATTTGATACCCGTAGGACAAAATGAATCGCCACCAGCACTTATTTATTGTTTTGTACAATGGCGAAGGAGGCTAATAATTCAAGATGCTCCAAAGTGCTCATCATACTTCCGACTATCCAACTGGTTTTTACGCCTATGTTGTTCGTAAGAGACATTGTCGTCAAGAGGATGAGGATTTCACATTTCATTTGGTGGCATTGTATTTTAATTGTTTTGATACCTTTTCAGAAAGTATGAGGGATATTAAATGAAAGGATCTAAAATTACAAGTTAGACTGTTTTTCGTAATTATTAATTTCATGTGGTAATTTTAGATTTAATTGCATTTCAAGAATAGATACATTTTTTATTTCTTAAATTTTTATAATAACAGTTTCTTCAGCTAAAATAATCATAGAATAAATATTATAATGATTTAAAAATCTAATGAAAGTTGAAGAGCATGACAAGTATTTAAAAAAAAAAAAAAAAAAAAAGTAAAGGGTTATTCAGAAAAGAGAAAAACAGATGAAAAAAAAGCCCATGAATTATTTTTAAGTATGAATTAAATGTAAAGTGTGAGAAGCAGGAGAATTGACCTGGAATTGATTTTAGTAGAAAACATTCACAGATGGGAAGGAGGGTTCAGGGAATGAAAACTCTGCTATGGTAAAAGAGTAGAAAGTGATGCGCTAGCTGACCGTATCTTTCTTAATCCATTTATCAGGACACTTGCAACTTGTCAAAAGATTATAGCAGTGAGTCCAAACAGAACAATTTTCTAGAGCAGTCATCCTATTTGACTCTAAGGCAGCACTTTTGGCAATCAATTCCCCCCACCACCCACCTCAGTCTTTTTTTTTTTTTTTTTTTATTTGCAATGACAAGGCAAGTACAAGAAGAATAAAAATAGTAATAATAACAAAAATAACAAGGGAAAAAAATACAAAAGAATAAACGTCCAAAAATTGCAAAGATGACCGAAGTCATTGCCTTAAAAGTTCTCTCGCACGCCAGTAAAGTGTTGTCTCCAAGTCGCCGTCAAGTACCGCACATCGTTGGAGGTGGTCTCTGTTCATTGGGTCTGTTACCTCAATCTATTTCCATCGAAAATACATCTCTTGTCTGGAAGACATGGCCTCAAAGGGCAAGGATATCGTTCTGCAGTGGAACCCAGGTCAATGTGGGATCCTGGGTAATGAGAAGGCGGATTTTCTTGCTGAAAAAGAAACAACCCTCACCCAAACTTTTTGTAAAGACATCTCTTTTCACTCGATGAAACTGATAATCGGAAACTTTTTCCGGAACACTTTACCTGATAATTTCCGTGAAGGCAACTCATCTAAAACCTGGTTTAACTTTATTCTAAGCATTCCTGATAAGTTCAGGTTTAAAGCAGTTGTCCTTTTCAGACTCCTAACGGGCCATGATTGTTTGGCCAATCACCTTTTCCGAATGAGAATATTTGAAAGCCCAAAATGCATGTTCTGTAATCTGGGACATGGGATTCATTCCACCACCTTCCTGTCTGCCCTGCACTTGTTTCCTCTACTGTGTAGGGTCGTTACTGAGAAGCTAGGGTCTTTACGGGCTAAACATGTCACTATGGGATTTCCTTCATTTCTCGTTGTTGTTGTTTTTATATTCCTTGTGTTCTTTTTTATTTTAGTGCTTATTGTAGCCTGCCATTTGAAATTAATTTCTCGAAAGAGCAGGCTAGCAATCAAACACAAGCTTCTGCTCTATAATCCATCATTAGACTAATTCTCGTCTATGGGACTCCAATATGAACCTCAACATCCTTCACAAACATTAAGAGACTACAGGTATTTCAAAATAAACACCTGATTATGATTACTAATTCTATCTAGTTTTGTTTTACGAAATTCACTCATAGAGACCTCGACGTCGAACCTATTCCAAATTATCTAATCAAAATTTCAAAGAAATTCCTTCAAAAATATCCTCAGTTTAGCAATAAGTTAATCCTTCGTCTGGCGATTTATCATCCTAGTGTGAAAAGCTTGCAAAAAAGGCCATCTACGACGTCTTCTATGAGTGTTTCCCAAAAGTAAAAGAGACACCATGGCTGTTATTCTGAGCAAGCGTAAACAAACCTAGATAACAGAGTGTTTACAAATACCCATTGAGACCCACTTGCTCACTGCGAATCTGAGAACTACTTGGTTTAAAATCACGGCCCTTTCAGTAAACAAGACGAATTGACGCAGGGATAAGGAAACGGATCTCTGACAGCAAGGTTGAGGGTTCGAATCTAAGCCCAACTCCTTTTCCGCATTCTGTTACGATGTGCACCTCAAATTATTTCTGCCGAATAGTAACCACAGTTATTTTTACCCCCTTTTTTCTGAAGAAAATAAAAGTATAGGGCATATTTTTATCAATATATATATATATATATATATAATAAAAATTACTAAATCCTGCAAATCAAGATGGAAAAATAATATATGCTTTTCTTTTCAGGATACTTATGCTTTTCCCATTACTGATAGGATCATGTTCCTCCATGAGTTTCAGCAATTAACTTTACAATTGTTCCTTAATGGTACCGAATTTTTAACTTAAATTCATTTATTGTTAAATTTTATTTTTCAATTTTGTACCTTACTTTAATTTTAAGTATTTATTATTTTTCAGAGTACCATTTTTTAAAACTTTTTAGAAATTTTATTTTTTACCTTACTAACACTTAAAGCAGCCAATTTTAATTGTGGTTAAATTTATGAATTAAGATAGAGATGTTAAGGGGTTTATCCCCATTGGTACTCCATAATCGATACGCCAGTTACCAGCCAGTAATTCTGGTTTGTTTGGCAGTAAAAAATTTGATGTTACAAACAAAACATCATACAATAGGTGACATAAAAACATAAAACTACATTTCTAGTAAAAAAGTATTTACTAATAAGTAATTTTGAAGTACGAAATTGAATTCGTATAATTCTAAACGCTAGACCATTACTTACACAGTTTGGGCGCTTGACTGTAAACATCCACAACAATATTAAAAATAATAACAACAATATTACATATAAAATTCCATACCATAAAATTCCATGAAAATTTTAGTGATGTGTGTTTGCTACTGTTTGGTCTAATTAGCCTTCTAATCATGACCTACACATGATACAAATTTAAATCAAATTGATGATGGGTAATTTGTGACATCTCTTTACCAAGATGAATGTACAACAGCGCGAAATACTGTACTTTTTACAGGGGCACTGATGTTCATAGGCTACATATTGCAGGTTACATGAGTCTCACAGAAGCCACCAATACAAAAAAAAGTAAATAATGCAACCATGCAATAGAAATTAAAATGAATGGCAAGAGGAAATAATAAAAGAATTTAATATCAGCAGAGTAAAAAGAAAAAAACAGTGTTTTTCTTTTGTGACAAACTTTTCTTTATGAAATAATTCGTCAAAAAAATAAATAAATAACAACAACGAAATTATAAAAAAAGAACAAGAAAATTATGCAAAAGAAGTGGAACGTCAGTATCAATGATTGTATATCCATTATGTATTTTTTACAACTAGCATAAAAAAATAACTATACAGGAACATAATGTTTATATAACCCTTATGTAACAGAATAAATGTTTTGCTGATACTACAATAAACATTATGATGCAAGATGAATTGACTTTTCAATTAGACCTTGACTTATTAAAATAAGTCCAACAGACACAATGATGGTAGATACAAAAAAAAATATTTACCTTACAAAATAAATTTACATTAATTTCAATTTATAATATCACTTCAAGAACAATTCAAAAATTCAATAAGAATACCTTTTTCAATGGTGGGGCTGTGTTATGTTGAGGTAGTTTCCACTCATGAAAAACTTCTTCAATTTTTGAAATAAATCTAAATTGTAAATATTTATAAAAATTTACAATCCATAAAAAAGCAAACAAAAACAGCACTCTAAATTAAATTATAATATCAACATTCAATTTTAAGAGGGTGCGCAGAAGATCTACCTCCCCGTGGTGCACCTGGTAACACTTTTTAGTGGCTAAAAGATCTACAACTTGGCATTATTGTTAGATTAATGAACTCTGTTTCAGCATGTTTTGTTGCATTATCTGTTCGTTTGTTTGTTTCTTTTTTTTTTTTTTTTTTTTCGTTGTTCTATTTTTGCTGTAACTGTTCATAATCTGCCATTGGAAATAAAAAATAATAATAATAATAATAATAATAAAAACATTCAATTTTTAAGATGTGTTTCGTGATCAATGTGAAATATCATTATAAAAAACAAAAAACACCATTAAGCAGAAGTTTATATTTTCATCTAATAAAAATTAATCGAAAAGAATATTACTAATTGATAATCATCTAATGCAATTAAGCCAAAAAAAAACAAAAAATAGAAAAATTGCAGATGAGAAAAAAAGTTTAATTTGATGTAGAGGTGCGCTTTGAATTTAATTTTAAATAAAATCTTTTTCTGCAAGGAAAAACTTAAATCAAATTCTTCAAAAAATAAATAAATAAAAAATAAAGTAATAAAACAGAAAAAGTTGTAGAAAATAAAATATATCTCAAAAAAAGATCTCTTCACTAAATATTTTTATTTCACTACACTTGAAACCTGTATACAATCTGCCTAAAAAGTATCTAGAATTTATAATTTAAACATATGCATAAAATATCGCTAAATTTTTTTTTTTTTTTTTTTGTAAGTTGGTAGCACTTTACTGAGTTACCATGTGAATTTGAGTACAATTGACTCAGTAAGTTGTTAGCGGCTATTTTTGTAAAACCTTTTGAGTGCTCTGTGATTTATCCAATGAAAAATTAGTTGAACAAAGAATTTGCCTACATTTTGTGCTTCAAAACGAAAATTCGTGTACTGAATCGCTAAAAGTTGTGGAATATCTACGGTAAATCGTGCATGTCAAAAACACAAGTATATGAATGGTATAAAGCATTCTAAAAGCAGAATAGAAAGCCGAATAAATGGATTTGTTTTGGTCGACCTTTAACTGCTACGACAGATGAACACATCGACACAATCAAAGTTGGTAATCACAAATCGTCATATTAAAGGGTTGGCTCAAGCAGTAAGAGTATACATAAATTTCGTTCAGAACATTATGATTGATATTTTTGGGCAGATCGCCGCACGACTGGTTCTGAAAGAGCTCAATTTAGTCCAAAAAAAAAAAAGCATCGAAAGTAGGTCGCTGAAGCCATTCTTCTTCTTCTTCGCCTATCCAAATACAAGACCATCAACGGACTGTCAAGGAGATCCTGACATCTGAGCCCCAGGCACTCAAGATGTGAGATGGTGAGGCTACTCAGAGGAGCACTTGGTGCAAGTGTCGAAAGCTTTCAAACCATCTGAAAAAGTCATAGTTCTGAGGTGTCCACTGAGCAAACGGGTGATTGCAGTTTGTCCCTGCCTGTCACAATTAAGTGCCAAAGTACCGCCAGTCGATGGCCCCGATACCACTGGTGCACTGGGAGTAGACCAAATTGTTTTTCCATTTAAACTTAGCTTGTGAGCAAATCTCTGTGTAGGTAAGGGGCTCAAGTGGAACCAATACTCACTAGCACTCACGCTGAAGACATGATTTCCCTCGCTTCTATGGACTCCATCATGAAACAAAATTAATGTCATCGACTAAGTACCATACTCACATGACCTGACACCATGCGACTTTTTTTCGTCCACTTAAGTTAAAATTTACTACTTTAAGAAAGGCATTTTGGGCTCGATTTAGGCCATAAAATCAATTTGCCAAAGGTACTGAAGGCCACACTTTAATCAGCCTATCTAAAATGTATTTATGAACTGGATTCAGCTCTGTCAAGAGTTGTACTGCATTCGATGGTGACTAGTTTGAAGGCGAGAAATAAATTTTTGATGAATAAATGGATTTTTGTGTGTTTAACAGTTCCGAACACTTTTTATACAAAATGTACATTAAGTACAAAACAAGAAAGGCATTATATTGTATACTAATTATCCAAAAAATTAAAACCACCTAAATGTGATGCAGATTAAGTTGTCTACAAGGTTATCAAATGGTAGATATAAAAGAATGGTAGAATTAAAATGTTGTGAGTAAAAACGAAATGTTGTATGTTTAAGTAAAATGAATTTGCATTACTTTCAATCTGTAATATCACTACAAAGACAATTCAAAAATTCAATAAGAATATCTTTTCAGTGGTAGAGTTGTCATAAGGGATCATGCAGTATCATTGTCATAAGGAAAATATAACAACTCAGCTAGATTTCAACAAAAGACAGACCATGATGGCCAGAATGCTGGATATAATACCTTTTAGAATTTATCAAAGGTGATTTATGAAGCTATAAATTATTAATCTGAAAAATTAAATTGCAATCAATGAAAGAAAAGCACAAAAGCAATATGTCAGCCAGCCAAGAGCAATTAATGAGAGACCAATTTCTTGGTACAGATTGATAAGCTATAGTGCTAGCAAATTTTGTTAAAGTGACAGAGTGAATGTATCAGAACCGAATGCGAATGGTTTATGTCGCATTGCACAAACTTGACATCGTATTTTAAATACAATTATAAAAATTTCATAAGAAAAATCCTAAATATAGAAGTGAGTCTATTACTAGGTTGTTTTTAACAAATAAATAACTGAACAGTATGAAAAATTAGAAATTATCTCACCTACTTTAAAGTATATCATTAGAAGTGGCAGAAAAAACAATCTCAAAAACAATAGAAAAATTGACAGTTGTCATTGTACTATATTTTGTTGTCATTCTACTAGAAAAATGCATTATACAGTAATGCCAATATCAATAATAAAATTTTCATGAAATCACATTAATTTGGCAATTGAGAATCTTAGCAAGTCATTAGAATTAAATGTATATTGTGTGTTTTGTGTGTGTGTATATATATATATATATACATATATATATATACATATATGTGTATAAACTTGTTTTTCCATCTTAAAAAGACAAATTAAAAATATCATTATTTTTTACTTTTTTTTTTTTTTTTTTTTTTAAGATCCTTGATGACCCTCCCTAAATACATAGTCGGCTGAAACTTGTACCTTGAGTTGACCCTAGTTGGAACACCTTGTTAATTGTACATTGATGTCTATAGACCTGTGCAGTGGTAGTCATATTTATATGCTTATAATAACTGAAACTCATCACTGCCTTTGTAAATGCATATCCAGGGCACATAATCAGGCCAATTTGATTGTTAAAGATTGGATAATTTTTTTCTTTTTGCTTAATGTTATGTGATGGATGAGTTAACATATATAACATGTTCCAACAGAAAACTTGGAACAATGAGAATCAACATCTACATTACAACCAATGAATATACAGGAATTATGTAAATTTCTTCTGTAATCACAATAAGACATTAAAAAAATCCACCAATTATGATGATATATCCGATGATAAACAATTCATTCATTTAAAGGCATCGGTATTTCAAAGGCTCCTTTATGCTTCAGAGGAGAACTTACATATATAAAGCAGGTTTGATTGTTCTTTATGACATTAAAAAATATAACTTTTAACATACTGAGATATAAAATATATAATATAACAAAAGTCTGAAAAGCAAATTTTGAATGAGAAATACAAAATCATAAAACTTCAATTCATTCCATCTTTAATATCAGGCAAAAATAATATTTGTATTATCTATGTATGTGGAGGTAGATGTATTCCTCATTAATTAAATGTTTGTGACATATTGGTAGTTAAATTAATCTTACAACTTAGAAACTATAAAATGTACTAGTCCAATTTTTCTTTAATTTTTTTTTTATGGTGAACAATAAATTAATAATAATAATAATAATAATAGAAAATCTTATTAAATTACATAAAAATCATTCTTCATTGTAAAATTGAAATTTTAATTAATTTGCTTAAGAACTTTCTGCTTTTAACAATATTTGTTTAATATTCATAAAGAGAAATTTACATTTGACAGATTAGAAATCAAAATCCTGAAAAATTCCTTTATTCATTTTAATTTTTAATAAAAGTAAGTAAAATTTATGAAATATTAACAGTGAAATAAAAATTAAGGCCTCTGGTATTCTGATAATTCTAAAATCATTTGTTTTCATTTGTTTATATAATCATTTTCTTCATCACTCAATTTAAGCCTATATAAACATTTCACTATTATATAAGTTTAAAATTAATTTTTAACATTTTAAATACTTTTTATTTCAGTTCATATTCTGTTTTACTAAAGAAATATAAATCAAATATTTAGTTCCGTCATTCTTGTGGAGAATCTTTTCAAATGGCTTTGATCAAATAAAAGTTGATATAAGAAATGCTATTCCTTTTTAAATAAAAAAAAAGGAAATAAACTTTGTAGATACTTTGGGATTAACTTTGCATGGATATTTGGAGGGTTTTTTTTCCATTAAAAGTTACTAAATATTAATTTATTTCTAATTAACATAAAACACATTTACATAACAAAACATTTATTGATTTCATACATAATTTAAACTGCACAAAGAAATGTATTATATTAGAACAGATGCAAAAAAAAAAAAGCACTTTCTTTTAAGGCTTCTATTGTCATTTATTTTTCTTTTAATTTAGTGGTTTTTACAATAAACAATTTTTAATGAATGTATTTTTGGAGGTACATTTTTTTATGCAGTGTTTATTATGTGTACTATTAAAAGAAAAACATTAAGAATCAGTTTGAAGAAATTACTTTTAAAAGTTACATAACTTCAATTTAAAATCAAAGAAGATCACTATACCTCTCCCATTCAGATGCTGTTGTGAAATCTGTAATCTCAAATACATCTTGATCCTGAAAGGAATATATAAAATAAGAAACAATATGGAAAATACTGAATTCATATTAAAGCGCTGATTCAAATATATAGATATTTGTATTTTTATGAGAAAAATCTATGTTGCATTTTAAAATATAAACTCAATTATTTTAAAACAAATTACACACAAAAAAAAATTTTTAAACTAAATAAAATTATAAAAGAAATTGTTTTTATAATTTTAATATAAAACAGAGAGTTCAAAAGTGTTGATGTATTAAAAGAAAAGTGATATCTGATATAATAATTTAAGTGGTTTTTTTTTTTTTTTTTTTTTTTTTTTTTTTTTAACAACACACAAAATTATTCTTTAGTGATGAGCATTTGATGTGGCGTAATTTCCATCAGAAGTAAGATGTGCATCAGAATCAGCTTATTCAGTACACCAAGTGAATTTATTAAGTAACATGAATAAGTAGAATAGTCCCCAATTATATCAGCCCATATTTATGCCAGATGCAAAAGATTAACTTTAAGGATTAAATTAACAGCAAAGTATGCAGCAAGTGTACATCTAATTTGATTATTTCAGATAGAAATAGTTTGGTACAGATAAAGGGTCATGAGAACTTTTAATAGCAAAAAATATACATGACAGTAAAAAAAACAACTTCTGCCAAAGTTCTAAATGCTAAGTTATAGTTAAATGAACAAAAGGAAAAAAACTTTTTATTTTCTTTTTACTTTTCATTCCATATAATTTTCTACAGTATAATTAGACAGTAATTGTTCTAATAAAATTTAAGCTTCATTATGGGAAGTCTACTTAACTTGATTTTTTGCTTACTGAAATATATTTCGGTCACTTTGTTAAAATGTAATTATTTAATATAAACATCAATTACTGTTATTAATAAGTATTTATATTTATCCATTCAGTAATATTTATTAATCATTAATTAATAATTGTTTTATCTATCAATAAGATAAAAACATTTTGTTCTTTCCCCAGACTTGAGTTTTCAAAATCTTTTGGAAGTGTTAAATTTCATAGTAAAATATTATTCATAGAGAATCGTAGTGAATATTATTTGTATCCGTATTTGAAACTTATTCATAACATGTAAGGATACAAAATAAATTCTTTGAATTTCTTTTAAAAATGTTAATACTTTAAAAATTTAGTATTTCCTATTTAATATTTGTAAAATTTACTTATTTTTCCTCTAATTTTTTTATATCACTAAGGTAAAAAAAAAAAAGGCATTGCTTTATTTAAAAAAAAAAATAATTGTACAGTGTAGAAATTTTTAACTATTGCAGAATACTATTGTTTTTAAAACAAGTATAAAATAAACTTAGCAAGGAAAATATTAATGTAAGTTAGTTTTATTTTTTACATCTTAAAGCAGATTTATCATTTCTGTTTGATTTTTTTAAATTTCATCTTCACATGCTTTCTAATAATTGATTATTTCTTATTTGATGAATTTTTTTAAAGTTCAGTCAGTTTTATATCTATTGATGACTTTTTTTTTCAATGTGCATGCACGAATCTCCAACTGCAAACATTTTTTTTTTTTTTTTTTTTTTCCCTAGGGATAAAACAGGCATCAACAAAACTTTTTTTTTTTAGACACTGTGTATTAATGATTTACCAAATCAATTTATTCATACAGAATTTCAATGAAATTATTAAAACCTAATCAAACTTAGAAATTACTTTTTTTAGATAGTAAAAATAAATTCATTTTATTGCATTAAAAATTTTCTGAATGATACAAATAGTTTCAGCGATCAATATTTAACAAATAAATGTAATAAAAAGCGGAATTGGGCACATTTCTAAAATAAATCTAAAGAAGTAGCTTAAATGTAAAGTAAGACCATGATAAAAAGAATCAAAAATATTTCAATATTTCACTTTATAACATATTTAGAAATTAATATAATTCCAAATTTCCTTATAAATTTTTTGAAAACTGAATATTAAAATTGTGAATAAAAAGTGAAAATCACACTTTCTAAAACTGTAATACTCTGAAGTACTCCAATGGATTTTCAAAAATTAAATGAATTCATTATTGAAATTATCTGAAAAATTTCAAGAAAATTGTATTAAATTACAGCTGTTTTTATCTATTGATGTATTTACTCACATTTTTTTTGATGAATTATTTATATTTTTGTATAAACTTTACTAATAATAAAGGATTTTAAAATATCTCTTCCTTCCCTATTCTCAACATATATTTTGCTAATTAACCAAATCAATTTTGAATATATAAAATTCTTCTAACCACATTTAAAATAGAAGCATAATCGGATATAACAATTTTCCATAGCAAATCACAATTTATTAATAAAAAGACTTCTGAAATAATTTACTAAATAACAAATGTATATTTAAATTTGCAACAATTGGCAGATAATGAAAACATTTATAATAAATAAAAATAAAATGTGTTAAAAAATGTATATTAGTTACATGAAAACACAATTTTGTAAAAGTATGTTTCACTTTTTTTTTTTACTATGAAAATTGTGGCAATTTTACTTTTTTTAAAATTTAAAATAAACTTATACTTCATATTATTTCAAAAAGCAGTTAAAAATTACCTCTTCTGATGACATTCGTCTCATTGATGAATTTCAGTGCTTTGCAAAGTTAAAAAAATGGATATATTTCTATACAAAACTTCTCGATTTTCCGTAAGTCAAGTAAGCTGTTTCGGTATCTGTTTATGTTGACATTTCTAATACGTAAGTCACGTGTTGCATGCAAAGAGCCTACAAGATTGCCATTCAATTTGCATTAATATATACAGAGTCTAAATCTGACGACAACTATAGCGCAGGATTGAAAGCGTAATTTTGGCTTTTGTGTTTATTTTGTGATTTTTCATAGTGAACAGAGCGGGGAAAGGGGGAATTTCAAACTCAGGCAATAACAATTGTTTGTTGAAAAGTTACGAATAGAAAATAACAACATTGCTTTTTTTCTCATCTGAAGCCATTTTGATACTGTGCTTTTGCTTTTTATAATCTCTCGCGTCTGCAGTTTGTATTTTCGTCATTAAATGTTTTGGGCTTCGTTTAATTTTATTTTTATGTGGTTTTTATGTTGGAATTCGAATTCTATAGAAACATTTGCAGGCAGTTCATTATTGGTGACTAAATTATTTAATTATAAAAGAGTTAATAAAATTTATTTTCTGAATGCGGAAAACGCCGGGTTAAATGCGCTAATATATAAAGAGTATCTCAAAAATGTAGCAACAAACTTTGAGGGAGGTAGGGCACATCATAAGCATTGAAGATTGCATAGCAATCCCTCCCGGAAATGTCACCATATGCAGCTATGTGGTGTTCTGCACGAGAAAGCTGGAGGAGAAAGGGAGGATTTTTCTCATTCGTGCGGTAGACAGCATACGAAAAGCATGCAGCGGTATGTGAACGGTGAACATGCAGACTTGCACTTAGTATATGGAATAGCTGAGGACAATGGGCAAGCCGCTGAACGAATTTATCGAGAACGCTTCCCAGACAGACATCAACCGCACCACAAGCTGTTTGCACGTCTTCATCAAAATTTGTACTATAACGGGTCATTAAGAAATACTATTCCTGTTACTATTCCTGTTATTACGATAGAGTACTTAAAAGAATGATTGATTACGACTCAAAATTAGTGTGTGGAAATTGATTGCTCGCTGCTGGAATATCTATTATACCGAGAATTTAGCAGCACGAGAAGACGACGATTTGCCAGATTAATGGAGAACCTTGGTTGCTTAGCAACCTCTATCTCCTGCTTTGTGAGTGAAGGAAATTTCTTAAACTTTAAGCCCATTGATTAGATAGTAAAAAAAAAAGCAATATAAGTATATTATTAATTTATTCAAAAAAAAATTATTCGAAATTTTTATTAATTAAAAAAAATATATGCATATATAATTTTTTATATTATTATTATAATTTCAAGTAGGTAATAAAAAAGATAAACAATAGAAACAAACAATAACGATGACGAGAAGATGAAAGGATTATGTAGAAGTTGAAATCAGACTAAAAAAATTGATAATAAGATTTAATGTTTCATTTATTTTGGGATTTTATTTTCGGGATTTGTTTGTTGTCTTCCCATTTGCGGACACTACAGCACATTTCATTGTAGGGTTCGCACAATAGCACTTTCCTATGCAAATATAATGCCATATGTTATTATTGCTATTTTTGTTTCTATAAAAGTTTATTTTCATTGCAACTGATGCGATTTCAAATTTTTTTTTTTTCGCTACATACAGGAAAAACTACATATCGTTTATGTAATGTAATTTAGGTAATTTTTATATATTTCCAGCTAGGATTCCTGCATTGCACATTTTATGTCATATTGGCCGAATGGCACTTTATTATTACTAAAATATGCCAGCTTATATATGAGTGATATCTCTTCTGTAACTTAACAGAGCTTAGAGTAGCAAAGCACACCTAAAGATTTTGAAGATCAAAAAAAAAAAAAAAAAAAAATAAAAAAACCGCTCGTCCATTCAAATTTTCCAAACCTTTCAAGTTTTCTAAATATTAATTCAAATTTGACATCCGAAAAATGGCATATTGGGATTTTTTTAATTTGGTTTCTCAAAGCACACCTTCTTATATAATTTTAATATAGAAATATTCAACTTCTTATTGTAGATTAACACGGAGATCCTTGGCAGCGTAGCGGCCACTAGCTCCTTCACTGTAAAATTTTGAAACATAGCGGTGGTCTCATGCCCTTTGAGTTAATAAGAAAAATAGTACAATTAAATGGCCTTTTTTTTTTTAAAAAAAGATTTCTTTATTTGATAAAATGAAAAAATGAAAAATAACAAAAATTTCAAAAGTGTAGATGTTGATGAAATCAGTTGCATGTAAATAATAACAATAAGAAGAAGAAGAATGGAAGTGAACTTTTTTCATCTAGGCCAGGGTCGGCAACCTGCGGCTCGCGAGCCGCATGCGGCTCTTAAGTTCCATACGCAAATATTATTTATTTTATCAAAGGAAAAAAAAAAAAAAAACATTTTAAAATCTTTCTGAATCGATTAACGAGGAATATGAAGAACTGTTTCGTGATTTCAAAAACAAACCAGAAATCTTGAAAAAATTCAATGATTTGCCACTATCCGCTAAAACAGTACAAGATAGAATAGCTAAAATATCTACAAATGTAACTTATTTGAGGTGGTCAACTTTTTTTCTGCCTTGTCACTGGCTATAGATGAGTCTTGCGACATAAAAGACACGGCATAAGTTGCCCTTTTTGTCAGGTATATGTCTTCCCAAGGTCCAAAAAGAAGAACTTCTAGGATTGCTACCGCTCTCGGGACAAACTAGACGGGGAAGATATAGCGAATGCCGTGCAAAAATGCCTTGAAGACAATAAGATCGATTTAAATAAAATCGTTTCAATAGCAACAGATGGAGCCAGAAGTAAGTCAGGAAAAATAAAGGGGCAACAACGATTCTTCAGAGCAAGATAAACCACGAAATTCTTACGTTTCACTGCATAATACACCAAGAAGCGCTTTGTGCCCAAACATTTCCGCCCGAAATAGTTGAGGTCATGAATTTGGTAATCAAGGTTGTTAACAGCATCTTGTCAAAAGCGCTCTACCATCGTCAGTTTAAAGAATTCTTAAACGAAATGGAGACTCAGTATTCCGACCTCCTTCTTCACAATAAAGTGTGATGGTTTTCCAAAGGTAAGGTGTTGAAACATTTTGCTTTTGTGCTTGAATGAAATAAATACATTCCTAAATAAAAAAGGCATTAATCACCCTGAGTTACTTTATGGGGGATGTCACAGCAAAGTTAAATGAGCTGAATCTAAAACTGCAAGGAATGGGAAACACAGCCTATGTTTTGGTAGAAAGAATTGGTTTGTTTTTAAAGAAAAATTAATTCTTTTCAGAAGATATTCAGAGCGGTATATTACTTCATTTTCAATTTCTAAAGCAATATCGTGATAAAACTAGTGCAACTGTTGACACGAGGTACTTCAGACCAGTTATAAAAAGAAATTAAATATGAATTTGCTGATAGATTTCAGCAATTCAAAACCAACAAAACCACTCTAGCATTCATAGTAAAGCCTCTCAACACAAAAAGTAACGAAATTCACATTGAGCCATTTGGAATTTATACTGGATCTCTAGAAATGCAATTGATCGATTTAAAAGGTAAAGCTTTTGAGGAGTGGAAAATTTACAGAGTTGAAAAGCAAGTTGGAAGAGTTGGAGGTCCAGAAATGTATATGGTCCATATACGTTTCTGGAGGTCCAGAAATGTAACGCAACAAAAGTGAACAACTTTAAAGAAATGCCGCGAGTTGAGGCACTTATATTCGACGCATGGAATAGTCTTCCAGATTGCTACAGTGAGGTGAAGAAGTTGGCATTTGGAGTGCTGACTATCTCCGTATCGACATATTCGTGCGAGCAAGCGTGATCTTGCATGAATATAATTAAAAGTAAAAGTAAGAATCCAACTAACAAATGAAAATTTAGAGTCGTGTTTGAAACTTAAAAGCAACAAGTTATGAGTCAAATTTATCCAAACTTTCTAAAACCATGCAAAGCCAATGCTTCCATTGAATTTGTTTGCTCAAATGTAGGTTATTGTTGTTTTTTTTATTTTAAGTACAAATTACATTGTTTAGGAAAGTTTAAATTTTCTACTTGAATAGCATGCAAAGTCATCGCACCCATTGAATTTGTTTGTACAATTGTTTGTTATTGAAGTACAAGTTAGTGTTGTAAGTAAATGTTTAATTGTTTTAATTTTTTTTTTATTTAAATAATAAGTAATTATCTAATAATGAATAAATAGAAGGATATAATGAATAAATAGATATGTTTTCTTATGTATAAATAGATTAGTTTTTTTTATCAAAAAAATTTATTTATGCGAATACTAACAGGTGGGCTAGTATTATTAAATCGGCGCTACTAGTATTAAATCCATATGATTTTTAGTTAGCCCTAACCTTCAAAAGACACATGTATAAATTTGACAGCTGTTGCACTAATAGTATGGGTGGTATAGCATTTTTAGTGAAGCAACTTTAGTTAGTTTGAAAAAAGGGATAAAAGGAATTTCATGTGTTAATAAAGCATTGCTTTTTGGCGAAAAAAAATACTATTGAAGTCAAGGATTGGCTTGATAAACATTATTCAGACTTTGCACCAGAAAAATCAACCGTAGAGTGGTTTGCTAAATTTAAACGAGGCGAAATGAGCACCGAAGACGATGCACGCAGTGGACGCCCCAAAAAGAGGGTGACCGAAGAAAACATCAAAAAGTCCACAAAAAATTTCTGATAACCGTAAAGTGAAGTTGATTGAGATAGCTAAGACCCTAAAGATATCAAAGGAACGTGTTGGACACATCGTGAATGAATATTTGGATATGCAAAAGCTCTGTTCAAAGTGGGTGCCGCGCGAGCTCACAATCGACCAAACACAACAACGAATTGATGATTCTAAGCAATGTTTGGAGCTGTTCAATCGTAATAAACCCGAATTTTTACGTTGATATGTGACAATGGATGAAACATGGCTCCATCATTTCACACCGGAGTCCAATCGACAGTCAGCCGAGTAGACTGCACGTGATGAACACTAAAAATGCTATAACTCACATACTAATAGCGCAACAGCTATCAAATTTATACACTTGTCTTTTGAAGGTTAGGGCTAACTAAAAATTATAGGGATTTAATTCTAGTAGTACCATCTATATGTCAGCCTATGAACTTTTCAGCACCACCTGTTATTTATTGTTGGCAAAAAAAATTTGTGGCGCTTTAAAAACTTTGACATTTTGTAAATTGCCATTTTTGGCTCTTCCGACTCAAAAAGGTTGCCGACCCGTGATCTAGGCAGTTGTAAGGAATTAATTTAAAATATTTAGAACAGTGCGAGGTCTTTTGCTATGTTTGCGGGAAGAAATACCATAATCGTAATTTTGTAGGATATTTAAAACTGCGTTATTGGTGTTTCGCATATCATTATAGAATTTAGTAGAAATTTTGTGAACAAATTTTCTTAAACTTGGAACCGAGAGAGCTCGTCTAATATTGTCATTACGAAAGTACCAGGGTGAATTCGTTAACATTCTAAGAGTTTTGTTCTCAAGCCTTTGAATAATTTCAAAATTTGTACGTACGACAGAACCCCAAACTGGGCTTGCATAAGCTAATACTGGACGAAGATAAGAGAGATATATTAGAATTTTGAGATTAAGGGGTAAAGCTGAATTTCTATTGATTAAAGGATAGACAATTCTAAATTGAGTATTGAATTTATTTCTAAGGTTGTAGATATGCGATCTGTAGTTAAGTTTACTATCAAGAATAATTCCTTAGTTTCTTTAGACCAGGTGATATAATTATTATAAATTTTAATATCAGGAGGGTTATAGGATTTTTTTGCAAGTGAAAAGAACTGCTTCAGTCTTTTCTACATTTAATTTTATCTTCCAGTTAATGAGCTATTTTTCTAAATCAATGATATAATTTTGCAAATTTTCCTGGATAGTGCAAGTTTTTCGGCCTTGCGTTAAGTTTGCAGTGTCGTCAGCATACAGACTAATTTTGATATTGTTCTTTTGTGGAATATCGTTGATAAAGATATTATAGAGGAAAGGAGCTAGAATAGAGCCCTGGGGCACACCAGCATGAATATCACGAATTGAGGAATCAGTATTCCCTACTGCGACAACAAAGTGTCTGTCTGAAAGTTAGTTACGAATTACTTGAATCAAATAAGGAGAGAAATTGTAAGAAGTGAGTTTGTAAATCAATCCATTAACCCAGACTCTATCAAAAGCTTTGGCCACATCAAGAAAAATTGCAGCAGTTTCATATTTCCAGGTAAATCCTTCAGCAACAGTTTCTGTGAGATTGTAGAGCTGATGAGTTGTAGAAAGTTTTTCGGTAAATCCAAATTGCTGTGGGATGAGAAGTTTCTTTTGATTTGACTCACTTTTAAGGAGGTTCAGGATAGCATTTTCAATTAGTTTACTAATAGAAGAGAGTAAAGAAATTGGTCTGTAATTAATAGGAGAAGTAGGATCCTTTCCAGGTTTAAGAATTGGGAGAATTCTAGCTGTTTTCCAAGACTTAAAATATTCAACTTCCGTACAATATGGATTTAGAATTAAAATATTCATCGAAAAAAATTATTTTAGCAAAAATAGTTACCGTCATTTAAAAAACAAATCAGAAAATTTTGCGTGCGAAATTTATTTTAAAAAATTCGATATTAGACTTTTTTTTCATTTTTTAAAAAAAATTTCCGTCTTTTGAATAATGCAAGTTTACAAGAAGACAAATTTATTTTTCATTTATCGAAAAAAATCTAATATTAAAATTCTATTTTCAAATTATTTTCAGATCAAAAAATTATTTTACCTTTTTTGCTTACTAATATTTTTGTCTCAAAACAGTATTTTATATTAAAAGTTCGTAACTTTTATGTAGATTAAAAAATTCAATTGACTTATCATCATAGTTTAATTAATTATTTAAAATATTCTTTCATGTATATAAAACACCTAAATGATCTCCTAACGAAATGCTTTGATCCTAGCGAAAATCCTTTGATCTGAAAAAAAATTTTTTATTTTTCGAACGTTACCAGTTTTCGAAATATATAATCAGTTGAATAGATGTACAGGTTACCCTTAAAATTTAAAATTTAATGTAAGAACCAAACGCATAACAGCAATCTTAAAAAAAAAAATTTTTTTAAAAAAATATAGAATTCTAAACGATTTTCTTTTTCTTGAAAATCTCAATTTCATTTTGAAATAAAATTAACTTTGCTTTCCCAGGCAATCTTTGAGAACAATTATACATTGTTTAATTATTTAATTCAAAAAAGAAATTTAAATAAATATCATGTATAAAAAATCTCATGAAAGAAATAAAAAATTAAAAGTGACGAAGGACACAAAATACCTTGTTAAGGGTAAAAAATTCTAATTTAACTTACCAAAAATCCTCAATTAAATTTTTTTTTTTTTTTTTTCCAGAAGAAAAAAAAAAAATAAAATAATAATAATAATGATTTTACATTTCTATTGATAATTTTTTTTCGTCTCAAAATTGATAGTGGGCCAAAAAGTTTCAACTTTTAAGTGTGTGCTTTAATACTGATTCCCAATTCCTAACTATTTTCCGTACTTTTTTGTACCATGATCTTCACTAATGCATTTAGAAGAAGGTGTGAAATAAATTCAACGACTTTATTGAACTTTATATTTATAAAAGCGAGTTTTTCGTAATAAAGTATTTTTCTCACAAAGCTTAAAGTGTATTGTGTATTTAAAAAAAAAAGTGTGTACTTAAAATACATCTAAATTTGCTAACAAAATATATATCTTGTAAAAGTGACACTGCTGAATCAACAGATACCAAAGTATTTTAGACTAACTTAAGACAATCAAAAGAAAACGGTACATTTTAATCACAGAGATGTTATATTTGTAAATCTTTTGTTCTTAATAATAAAATAATTTCTAATAACTTCTTCCAATGCAGATCCAAGATAGCTTTTAAAAACCTCAATTCCGAGAAATCTCTCAACACTTACTTGGTAAGCTGCAAAAAAAATAACTCTCTTTACTAGTGGTTCTATCATATTTAAAGGATACAACTGAATTATCTCTTTAACATTTGATTTTAACTTGAATTTTGAAAAAAATAGCATGAATTTTGGAAAAATAAAACTTATTTTTATACAATAGTCGGGAGTTGAATTTCTAAAATAACTCCTGACTCCGACTCCTACCTTTCTCAAAATCATATCAAATGTAAATTCATATTTCTTTTCATATATTACAAAAATTTTATTGCTTTATTTAATAAATTGTAATTTATCAATCTTTTTTCCATACCTCCAAAGCATATCAATTTGCCCTTTTAGTGAAATATTTTTTTTATAAGGAGCAACTTATATTTGACGATATATATTTTTGCACATCTCGTAATTCTGATGGGAACAATCCTTAAAAATGAATTAATTAAAAAATAATAATTGCAACACACCAGGTTGCTCCGCAGCCAAAAGAAATGAAACATTAATAAAAGGATAACTGATAATTTTAAACTTTCAGCGGCTGCCCCAAGAAAGAATATGTATCAAAAACAACAAGTTAAAGAAAGATTATAAGGTCAAATTTTCTATTCACGACATGCTTTTTGCCTTTTGTGAATAGACAATTTGACCCTTGGTTTTTTCTCAAATTGACTGTGTTTGTCATGTAATGATATTTTTTAGTGTGAAAGTTCTAAATTCACTGAAGTTTAGGATTGTTAGTCCTTTTTACTAGTGATTTATTAAGTAAATAAATATGTATTCACATTAAATTAAATATGTATTCACTTATTTATTGCGAATAAAATTTCATTTCTATCAACTCGAAAAAATTCCTATATATGCCTCCCCCAATTAAAATTTAAAAAAAAATTATTAATTAATTAAATCAACATTAAAATATACAGTTGAAAACTGCGCCAATGGGCTTCGTTTTGTAGTTATCATCACTCCATTGCTAATTATCAGATCATTTCAAGATTTGATCATTTTCTTGATCAAATAGTTATGACTTGTCTGATATGACATAGTATTTATATAGGAAGGTGCCCGAAAGGACCAACAGGAAGTACGCTAACTGTACAAGATTCAACAACTTTGTGTCTACAAAAAGAAAGGTAGCATGTAGATGAGCAACTGTCTCATGTCTATAGTAACCAATAATCGATATATGCTATTTCAGATTTCCCCATTGGAAAAAAATCTCAGAGAATTCAGATCTGGAGATCGGGATAACAACACAACCGGACCCATTGCCATCCAACTTGCCAATAAACTTGATATCAGGAGGACGGAATGATACATAGTGAGAGATTTATTCTAATATTTTAAAACACATTAATCTCTTCATTCACGAATCGTAGATAAAGTACATGTCACAATCTCAAGTAGGATTCATTATAACTCTTTAAAGATTATCAAAAGTTTAGCGCAACACGAGTCCAGGGGCAGCTATTCAATTGCAATACGGACACGCATCTATCGTCCAGATCTCTTTTAGATTGTTCTCGAAAATTTAAAGGTATATTTTTTTTCATTTTTATTTTCATAAAATCTTTTTGTTTCTCATCCTTTCTGCAGTTTCTTATGAGTCTAATAAAGTTGATTTTCCATATCTCGAATATGATGAGATAATTTGTCTTTCGTACTTTTCTCGAAAACTATGCATTGTATAGGAATAGTACATTAATTTTTATATACACCGAGAGAGGATTCTCGGTTTGTATAGTTTATAAAATATTGTCCGAATTGTATAAAGTATTTACAGTTTATAAAGTACTGTCCTGTATTAAACGATTTCTTTCCTAGGATAATCTCTAGGATCTTTTATCTTATGTGGTGAAATTGAGCTGCAAGTAAATTAAACAATTTTTTTACTATACTTTTGACAGTAAATTTATAATGTTATATTTAAGGAATATCTCAATGATATTTTTACGTAACATTTTTGTCTATTTGCATCTTTTCCTGTTATTCAATTTTAATTTTTACAAGGGACTGAATTTCATTGTACCTAGTTTTAATCTACAGTTCTGACTTCAAAACTAATTTCAGATTGTGTCATTATTAAATATTTTTTCTTTAGCTGTAACAATTAATGGAAGTTTTAATTGATGTTCTTGTGTGGGTTGAGTTAACGAATCAAATCACGTTCTTGTAATTTGTCATTAAAGACACTTGCACTTCGATAACAGTGTATAGTTTTTTTTTTTTTTTTGTCTTGTTACGAAGTTTTGTTGTGTGTTATTGGATCGAATGCTGAGAATGCTTATGGATTGTAAAAGTCATTTCATAATATCTTCTCTTTGAAAAAAAAAATATTTATATTTGTAAATATGTTTGAGTTTTTCTGCATTATTTTATGAGATGAATGCCGTGGATTTCGAGTTTGTTCCTCCTCCAGAGGCTCCCGTATTCGAACCTACTACTGAAGAATTTAAGGATCCACTAGCCTACATTGCCAAGATACGACCCATAGCAGAACAAACTGGAATTTGTAAAATAAAACCACCATCAGTAAGTTCTTACTTATTTTGTTCATTTTAGATGCGAATGAAATGACAATGATAAAATGTGAATAAATGAGATTGTTCTCAATTAGACGTATGTTTGTTTGTGGTTTATAATAATTGTTAGCATCTTATAATCTGGGCCAAAAATTATTCTTTTTCAAAATTTTTTATATCACCAATTTCATTTAATTTGTTTGGTTACAATATTTAATTAATGTGTAGGATTTCAAGATGTCATTGACTAATAAAATTAAATATGTTTTAAGAATATCTGTACTGTCATCTATCTTGCAATGATTGGCTTAAAATGCTTTGATCAATTATACCATAATATCATTAAATAATTTTTTTATATAATCATGGCTAAGAAATAAAAAAGAATAGACAATTTAAAAATAAATATTCTACTTTTCTTTTAGTAATGTGCAATTTTTTTCTATATATTTTTATTTATGATCTATCGCGATTTTTTTATCTGTTAGTAAATATTTAATTGATTTTTTTTAAAAAATTTTTTTGTTAATAACCTGAAGGAAAAAAATAAGAAAACTGTGGAAACTTATTCTAAAATAAACATAAAGGAAAAAAAAAAAATGTTTTAAAAAATATAAAGATTATATACCTGGTTTATCTTTTTATGCAGTACATACATGTTGTAAACTTGCATAATTGACTTTCCATTAGAAATGGAAGATAAATTTCTTAATTTTCAAAAATCGCCTAAAGCATAAGCACGTTCAAATCAAAATGAAAAAGAGAAAATTATATTTGGTACATCATCTCTCATGTCGCTATAAAAAGTTACCAAATTCTAAAGTACTTGAACTACAAATTCTGCATTACTAAAATTTTTTACTACTTTTTTTTTTTTTTGTTTGTCTCAAAACAATAATTCAAACTGATTGATTTGAAATATGAAATTCAAGTGAAATAAGTTCTAACAATCTAGAGAAATAATACTAATTTAAAAAAAAAAGATAAAGTATAGATGTTGAAACAAGCAAAATAGAGGAAAGGCAGACCAAAATTATTGTTTTTTATATATGTGGTCTCGATTAGCATTATTATATAAATACTGTTAACTGTTGATATAAACACAATAGAGATGTTCTAAGAAATATATCATGAATCAAAATTCTGTCTTATTCTGTGTCAAAAATCAATCATATTCTGTGTTGTTTCACATAGTTTATGCAGACTAACAATATCATTTCAATAAGAAGACCAACATCTTTCAAAAACATTGAATCAATTTGAATAATGCTTTTGGATGTTTTTATTCTTTGATAAGTTTTATAAACCCATTCACAATCAAGAGTGATGTTTGCATTGTTATTTTGAAAAGGAACTATTTCTCTTTAAACTTTGAATAAAATTTTAGAATGTATAAATAATTAGTAACTAGTTGGGTCTGTCAATAGTAAAATAAATTAGACTTCATATTTCTTTGAAGCTGACAATATTTTAGAAAGAATTAACAATTGAGGTTTCTTTTCAATATAGAAAAATTCAGTTGTTAGATGCAACAATCTTTTGTTTCTATAAGCTTATCATTAGTACATTGATTAGTAATTTATTATTCTTATGTAAATATTAATGTAACTGTTAATTTATCTATGCCATCAAGAATTAGTGTTCAACCCCAGTTGAAAAAGAATAATCAATGGTTAATTTTAGAATTGGTTCTCGATTTCAATACTTAAGGATATTACTAGGTTACTTTTAGCACTGGTTTAATTCAACTCTTTGGAAAGGAAGGATTCTTTTAATAGTACTTTGCAGCTCCAATGTTCAATGGCATTAGGAGTAACATTTTTTTTCTTTCTAATGCAGCTGGCAAACACTTAGACAGCTTAGTCTTGGAGGCCTTAAGGCAAGCGCTGCACAGACATACTTACTTTGCATTACCCAGGGGGCACGTGTAACTTGAAGATAAGTCATGGATGCGAAGTAACAATGCCCCTGCAATGCTCTACAATCATATTAGACCGGGACCTACAGTTTAAAGGGATTTCGAACCACTACAAACATCCATGGCACTGCCGGGACTCGAACCCGAAACCTGTGGTACCGAGCTCCAGAGCGCTAGCCACTCGGCCTTTCAGGCCCACATTATTTTTGGAATCGGTTGAATCTCAAATTTTCGGAAAGAAAGGGATTAATAGTAATGGTTGATTTTAAGGCTTGTTAAATGCTATATTTTTGAGAGGAAAAAGAGAATATTAGCATATTACCTAGGATTATTCTAAATTTAACAACAATTAAATTCAACTTCTAACACTCATGGCTGCATTATTTTTTTAACTCTATATAAACTTATAACATATATGAAACTTAAAAAATTCTTTTCAATTACAATTACCTTGAACTTTTTATCACTTGTTTGGTTACAATATTTAATGTGTAGGATTTCAAAATGTCATTGACTAATAAAATTAAATATGTTTTAAGAATATCTGTACTGTATTTTATTTGTTTTTGTTTGTATTTTATTTGTTTTTTTATTTTATTTGCGAACTTTGTGACTCTGGAGAAGTAATGGACAGGGACCATCCGCTCCAATATGGGGCTCTTCGTGGATCTACAGAAGAGTCGAGATATTGCTCATTAGGCAATCTTCTTCCCAATATCTGTGATCTTTTTTCTTCTTAGTTCTTGATAGTTTTATTATTCCTAGGTAACTTTTTGCCTAGGCATTGGAAATAATATATATATATATATATATATCAAGATCCTTGATTATATATATATATATATGTATAAAAGTACACAATTGAAATTTTTCTTATTGGATAAATGTGTGAATATATTTCATGTTCTATCGAAGCCTGAAAGTTTTGTTACTTATAATTTCTCTTTAAGAATTCACAGTATTCCAATAAGGAATTTTTGTATTTTCCATGATTTTCAAATCGCCACCCTTGGTGTTTTCTTAAAAAGTAAAGAAATGTATAATACAATGGAAATTTTGTTACAGAGTACTTACATACAGTAATTTTGTTACAGAGTTTGCTACTTTTATTTACAGAGATAGAAATCATATTGTAGTAAAGTCACAAATATGAGAACAGCTGATATGTGAAATTCTTAGGAACACTGCTAAATGAAACTGTAAAAGAAGAATATTTTAAAAGTATTGTTTGTTCCATATGAAATGAACTTTTGAATGCATATTGTTTAAGAGATCACAAATACAAATCGTTTGATGTATTTAATCAAAGCATGCTCTATCTACATCAATCACTTCTGCTATCAGTTTCAAAGCATTTTTATGCTAGTTTTAAAGAATATTTTTGTTTTTAGAGTCAATAAATTAAGTAAAAATTGTTTTAGCAAATTTGTGGTTGACAAAGGATTAATTCTTCAAAAGGATCGCAAATGTTTAAAGAAATGTTATTCTGTAGGAGACAGCAGCCTGATGGCCAAGTGGCTTCTGCTCTGCCTTCAGTACCACAGGCTTCCAGTTTAAATTCTGGCAATAGCATGAATGAATGTTAGTGGTTCAAAATCCATCTTAAACTGTAGATCCCTAATTATAATTAGTCGAAGTGTTCAAAAAATGACCATAGAGAGACAAACCAAACCATATCGGTAGGAGACAAGTCTGATGAATATAATGAATGTGGTAGAACCTCAAATCTCAAGGTTATTTAGCTTTTAGACTTTGACTTGTCAAACATGAAAAACAAATCAATTAGTTTGAATTCCCTTGCCTAACTCCTGCTCTGAGTCAAGGAAACTGAAAGGTGAATGATAAGAAGATTGAAAGCCTGACAGTACTATCAGTATATGTACTGAGTCTTGCCAAAGCTGGAAACTTATGGTAGAAGAGAGCCCATCTTAAATAGCAGAAATCTTCATATACAACCCATGAAATGAGCATGAAATCATACTGATTCATGCCTGCCAATATGCAAGAAAATCGCAAAGGCCAAAAGCTACATTTAGAAATTCAGAAAAGAACTAGTCGCATGCCAATACACCTCCAAATCAATAAGTTTGAAAAAAGAAAAATTTTGGATGATTTTCAATAAGTAGAAAAGTAAAAATATTATAATGGATTATGTTAAACACATCCTCTTGTATGAAAAGATGATATGGTAATTTGGTCTTAGTTCAAATACAAGTTATGCAATAATAGTAATATAGAAACTTTAAATTATTGTATAAACAGAAAACTAAGAAAGATGGCCAGCTGGAAAAATTTTTTCAACTTGTTACACTAATAACTTTGAAAAGTCTAGCCAAGACAAGCCCATTACTAATTATGACAATCAATTCGAGCCCCTGAAAATGAAATAAAAATCATATACAAGTTGAAGAAATTATCACAGTCCAACCCAGTCTATCACCAGTGAGGCTTGCCAGCCTGGAAATATCAAAGAATTTCTCATCCTCAGCCAAGAATTCTGCAGTGAAGCTTGCAAAAAGAATACCTGAAATGCTAACTAAGTCACTAACAACAGAGTGAGGACATTTCTCCAGAGAAGAAAGAAGGATTGTTTCACCATTATACTCAAGAATCACAGGCCTTTAAATGGAAGAAATCAATGTAGTACTATCGAGTTGAATTTCACCTCTGTGAATGTCACCTTACTGAAAAACAAATCTAAAGTCAAGATTCCTGTCTGGCTACAGCTGTCAAGAACCTAGATATCTTCAACCTGAAGAACCTATTATATCTATGCATCTGGGTAGAAAAATACAACTGTTGCCACACTGTGCTTCACATATAATTATTTCCATCCTGGAAGTAATAACTGGAGAGACCAATTTAGATGCCCAAAGTGTAGTGGGTCCACACTTCCTGTAAGACTGTATCATCGAAAAAAAATTGAAACTCCTAAATCCTTCGGAGAAGGTGTTCAAAGTACCATTCAGAAAACCAAGACCATCTGTCCAGGAAAAGGAGTTTTCAATTCCTGAAAAATTGGCCAGTCTCTTTTATACTTG
Organism: Caerostris extrusa; assembly: GCA_021605095.1. Classification (NCBI taxonomy): domain Eukaryota; kingdom Metazoa; phylum Arthropoda; class Arachnida; order Araneae; family Araneidae; genus Caerostris; species Caerostris extrusa. The sequence goes on from BPLR01021450.1 coordinate 88,629, forward strand.
AATCCTGAACATTGAAAGTCATTCATTGATGTACATTCCACCAATAAAACTTTCCAGATCCCAAAAGACTTCAATCTGTATTTGTTCCAAAAGCAGATGTTAGTTTTAAAGGAATTCATTGCAATCCTTAATTTCCTAGGAGGAATTGAAAGCATATGCAATAACTGTGTCAAGAAGCTCCAAGTCTTTTCTGACTACTTTTGACAATGCCTCTCCAAAAGAATATGAAATAGTTCAGCAGAATACGAACAATCTTTATTTGGTTTAATTTTACAAAACTTTAAATGTGCATTTATTATATAATCAATATTTTGTTGCAAAAAAAAATATTTCATTTGTTACATTATAACAGATGAATTAACTGATTTGCTTTTACACTAAGTTAATTTTCGAAGAATGTGATGGCTCAAATTCTAATATAAATAACAATAGCCAGTGATATAAATTTAAAAACAGTTTTTCTTCTGAATAATGTCAATTTTTTAGTGTTATGCTGCATTTTGGTGAATTCCATAATTGATTTTGTGTCATGAAAAAAATAATTCTTAGCTGCACGTTGATTGTGGTAAAAGCTAAAAACAATGTTTATGACATTTTGGACAGTTCTACATTTCTTGTTTTACTACATTGGTAGGCATTGTGTGACAGGTATTCCAAACATTAATTATTTTAGCCATATGCACTGAATTAGAGGCCAGGAATCAGGTTGCACTCAACAAGTGCTTTTGGATTTGTTGAGAAAGATTTTTTTTAGCAGTATATGAAAGAGAATAGAAGATTAGAACAAATAATGAAACATGAATTGTTATAAAGATTTAGATATTGTTATGGAGATAAGGAGAAGGAGATTTCAATAGATAGATCATGTAGAGAGAATGGAGTTAAACTGAACAAGAAGACTCCTAAAAGGAGAACCCTAGTGGATCTAGACCCAGAGGAAGACCAAGAATTAGATTGGGAGATCAAATTGAGGAGGACTAGAAGACACCCGGTAGTAAACTGGAAACAAAGTGCAACTAGTCGTGTGGAATGGCAAACAATCTTGAAGTAGGTCAGGGCCCTTCAAGGACTGTAGCAATGATGATGACAACATTGAATTATAAATTTTAATATTCTGTACATAAAAAAAAATATCTGCAATAGCTGTATATAGAAAAATATAATGCATTTCTCATGGTAAGGTTCTCTATAAATACTGTTGTTTGTTCCAATTCAAAATTGTCAGTGGAATAGTATTCATGTGCATAACTTAATCTACACATAACAAAATTAAGGGTGTTAAAATTAGCCATTAATTTATACTAGAAATAGCAGTTAATATCATTAACTAAAATTAACTGTTTCCCATCTCTATAATTTATTATGCCCGTATGACTGAATCATCCAGTAAAGTACAGAAGTCCATCAGTTGCTTAGAATTTTCTAAATATGAACCATTATTTAAAAATTCATAGTAAGTTTGTCATGCAAATTCACAATATTGTTGGTATTAATATTTATCTATCTAGAAAATGGTATTTGAGGCAACTAAATAAAAAAATAATTGTTTAAATTTTTTTTATCTTTTGTTTTCAATTGTCACTTTTTTCACTAATTGTTTTTAATTTTTCTTTTAGGAATGGCAACCTCCATTTGCTGTAGATGTAGACAATTTCAGATTTACTCCTCGAATGCAAAGACTTAATGAATTGGAGGTATACTTTCATGATATTTGTGTTATAAGTATTTATAAAATAATTTTTACTGTATTTCAGATGAAAAGTATTAACTTTATCAGCAATCAGGCTCCCTTTCTTGGGTTTCCTATCTTGTACACACATGCAAATGTGAGGCAGTTGCTAATAAATTTCCTCATAGAAGAGGTTTCAAATGGAGAGGTTGTTTGAGTTTTGGTGCTAAATATATTTTAAAATTATAAATTTAGATTCCATTTTAGGAAATAAGGCATAGATATTGGAACTAGTGAATGTTATCCGGGATTCAGTTACTTTTTTTTTTTTTCGTAACTAATTCTGGGATTTATAAGTTCATCCCCAAAAGTATTAAATTCCTATACCAGTTGTATTTCATTATAACAATCTTATAGATACATTTTTATTAAAGGAGAGAATAGAATGTTTTATTTATTTAATAGGGTTGCAATTATTTGCATGATACTTAATTTGCTTATTATATTATCAAAATTAATTTTGAAGAATTTCTGTATTTGCTAATCTTGATAATTTAGATCTAGCATTAAAATATTTTTATGAAATAAAATATCATAAGTTGAGAAATATTTATCCAATTTTCCACAATTTGAACTGCTACTTTTCTTTAAACTTGCTATTTAATTTTCTATGTCTTCCTTGGAACATATTGTAGTAGAATCCTCAATCTTGAACGGTTTCATATTGTTCATAAGTTTGGTGTCTTACTAAATGTATAAAGCTTTTTCTCCATCTTTGAATGATATAAACTGTATTTTTACAAAACATAATAAAAAAAAAACTAAGTCTTGTTTTTACCTTCACTTGCCAGACCCAAAATAGTCACATTAAGTGAAAGAGATTGGCAAGATCAATACATGATGGAATAATTAAAACATATCATTGTAAAGGAGGCTGTTTAATGAGTTCGAGAATCTGAAGAGCTTGACTCTTAAGAGTCACAACTATTTTTAAACAATGGAGTCAACTGCTTGGCGAAAATTAAAATACGAAAATGGAAAAAAAACAGATGGATAAAAGACTTATGCTCAGTATAAAATAACTGATAACAATGCAAATGAAATTAAACTAATATTTAAAAAAAATTCAAGAACTTATTTTTCGCCATGCGTTCTGCCTCATAAATTTAATTAACGATGGAGTAAAGCTATAGAAAGAGTGCTTAAAACACTGATTTGTAAGAACCTGGAGGAACTAGCACAATGATGCTGCAAAAATGGAGACTTAAGTGAAGAAAGAGTACTCGGCAAGTTAAAACATTTCTCTAAAACCTAAAAGGATGATTTTATTTATTTTTTATTTTAGACAATTCTGTTACTATAATTTTATTTATTTATTTATTAAATTGATTTGTTGCAAAATATATTTATCTTGTTTGTAATTTAAAAGCTTTTATATGTGACAACTTCACTTATACGACGCTCTTTCGACCCATAATTATTGCACCCTCCTGTTATTGACCATTTGTTCGTAATTTAAAAATAGTTGTTAAATTTGTTGCATTTTATAAGGTTTAAACATAAATGTTATTAATCATTGTTGTAGTATAAATTTCATATACGTAGAGTGTTTAAAATAACTTATATGATGTCCCTGTTTTATGCAAATGATCTGGAATTTTTAAATTTCATCTGGAAAACTGGGAAAAAGTCCGGAGGCTTTATCTGTGGAGAGTGTAATTAAATTTCTAAATTCATATAAATATATTATTGAATGGAGAAATTTAGCAAAAAAACAAAAAACATATGTCTGGTTTTTTGGTGGTAAAATAATGGGAATAAATAAGGTTGAATACTGAAGAGGAACTGATTGCTTCTCATGCAGGAAATAAGGCACATTTGATGTTGCCTTTTGCCCAAATAGTGTTACAGTCAAATGCTAAATGGGATGGTATAAGCTGACATCCTATTTTTAAAAATCTTGCAATATAATGCTGTATGAGAATTTATTTGCAAAAACAAATGTATGTAGTCTCTTTTTTTATGATGTTATAAATCATTCAGTATGTTATTTTAAATAAACATTCATTTTGAATTCTGCATAAAAATTGTTTGATAAAATTTATTATAATAATAATAGTGATAGTAATAATAATTATTATTTATTATATATCTATATCTATTAATTTTGTCATGGGAAATTTTGTATAAAGGATTCATGACATCGCAATTTTTATAATTTAAAAGTGAAAGATGTATAATTTTATTAGCGCATATTGGTGTGGTGTTTTTAAGTATGATTATTTGAAAAATTGTTTTATTCAACATTATTTTGAACTTTTATTTGTTTAAAATATTATTTTATATTTTTAAAATGTTTATGTATTTATAATATTTATTTTTCATTTAACTAATCAGTAGTGACAAATTTTGACATTAGGAAATGCATTACTCAATAACTATAACTTTAAGAGCAGCTTTTCTTACAATTAAGGGCAAAAAAAAAATTAACTAATTTTGAACTAAAGATAATATATAAAATAAAAACATTAAAGAACAGCTTTTATTATCATTTCGAATTATGCAGGGACAATAAACCGAAAATCTTTTAAATAACATTTCAAAGGACACTAAAAGTTAGGTTTTTAAAAAAATATTTAGTTAATTTAAATTCATTCATTCAGTTAGATTAACAAAATAATAAATGAAAATAAACTCTAAGAATAAGAAAATTAAATCACATTTTTGCAATTTGTTCTTTGCATAAGTGATATATTTAGTGAAAAGTGCCAAAAATAATTTTTTTTAATACAAGTTTATAGAATTTAGTTAAAAATTAATTTTTTAATTATTAAATTACGATTGATATAATATTAAATGCTTGGCATTTATGTTTGGCATTTTCTTTTATTCCAGGCGACTACAAGAGTGAAATTGAACTTTTTAGATCAAATTGCAAAATTTTGGGAATTACAGGTAAAATTTTGTTTATTTTTATATCCTTTACAATATAATTGTTTAACTCTGAATAAAAGAACTAACAAGAAAAGTGAGGCTGCAAAACATTTAAGAAATACTTATAAAATGAAATAACGCTATTCACATAGATTTTTTTTTAATTGTGTGTGTGTGTGTGTGCAAATTATATTTTCTTTCATCTTTCTGGAGAAGATTGCTAATAAAAAAAAAAATCTTGTGGTATTATTTTCAAATATTTGTATTTATTTTTCTTATGCAATTTAATTTTTATTTTTATGTAATACTTCAATGCTTGTGTAATAAATTTTTAATATAATAGTTTTTTTATTTATTCCTATTTAATTATTATTAAATTTTACTTCTCATAAATATTTCCACAGGTGACTGTTAGTATAAAAATGTTATGTATATTCCTTAGGGGTTCTTCATTAAAAATACCTAATGTTGAGAGAAAAGCCTTGGATTTATTTACTTTACACAGAGTAAGTTTTGAAAATGCTTTTTCTTTTTCTGTCTGTATTGGTAAACTATAGATTTTTTATATAGTATTTTATTCTTGTAATTTCAAAGTTATAATACTAAGATGGGATTTTCAGCCTCCTGAATTAATTTTTTTACATATAAAACACATTATTAAAAAGTAAATAAGAGTTCTGTCTAATTCTTTGTAGTTTTAAATAGAAGTAATTTTTATAGGAAAGTCATACTTTAAAAACTGCTAGAAATATTTGCTTTAGAGTATATTTGCTTAATCTTTACAAAAATATGAAAATTGATTTAAATGTTAAATCAGGTTTTGTATGATCTTAAACTATAACATTGACAAATTTGATTTTTTTCTCTCTCTTGATATCTTTATATTTTTATTTGTACTTTATAATCAAAAGTTAATTAAAAATTCTAGTCAGCTCTTTTTTAATATGATCAGTGCTAAATAAAATTAATACTATAGTTCTTTTGTATATACTTATACAAATTTGTAACTCATAACTAAATTATTGATATCTCTATTTATGTATTATTTTTGACCTTTTTTAATTTTATTTCAACATTTTTATTATTTATTTTAATTGATTTAGTGTGATAAAATTTGAGATTAATATTAAATACATTTTCCCTGATATTATTGTTGTATAAAATGATTAAATATAATAAAATTGAATAATTTCCTTCACAAATTTCAAAAATAATTTTGAAACAGAATTTAGTGAATTTGTGTTATTTGTTAAAGCCAGATACATCTGCTATGCATTATAGAATACATTTACAATGATTTGCAGTAATACTTTGCTAAAATAAATATCCCTTAAGTGTCTCTACTTATAACTGTAAATTATAATTATTTTCTTTTTAAAATATTAAATATATAGAGAGAGGAATAAACATGCCAGAAAAAGAAAAAAAGACATAGAAATTTCAGAATGGGATATGGAATGAATATTAATCTTATAATTTTGTCTTTGTATCTTATTACTTGTAAAACTGTTTTATTTTTTATGTTGGTTAATAATTTGTTGTTGTAGGTTGTGCAAGAGGAAGGGGGCTCTGAGATCGTGTCCCGTGAGCGCCGATGGTCTCGCATTGCCACCCGCATGGGCTTTCCACCTGGCAGAGGGGTGGGATCCCTCTTGAGACAGCACTATGAACGTATTCTTTACCCATACCATGTCTTTCAAGAAGGCAGTAGTATAGGAGAAATTGTAAGATTCTTTCCTTATAAATCATTCAAAAGTTTTTTTTTTCTTTTTGGAATTACTGCTTATATGTTGTTTTTTTTTCCAATTTTTAGTGTTCTATAGTTAATTCCAGAAGTGTTATTTATTTAATTGTAGTTTACAGAATTATTAAAATCTGTTAGGCATCTTGCTGCTTTAAAGTGAGTTTAAATTCTTGTTTACAGCAACTGAATGACGATTCTGATGATTCCAGCCAACAGGACAAGGATTACATTCCCCATGGAATCCCTTCTCGTCAAGCCATCAAGCCTCCAGCCGATCGCTACGCCCGCCGTTCCAAGAGGTGCAAGGAGATGGATGACAAGCTGGTGTGTTGTCTGTTATAGAATTATGAATTTTGCAAATTTCACTTCAGAGAAATTTGGATCTAATATTTGATCCTGTCATTAAATTCTGTTTCTAAAAAAGAATTTTTCACAGAATTGCAATAAAACACATTGTTACATCAAGTTCTATTAGTAAAGGAATTCTTTAAAAATATTGATTTTTTTTTTTTTTTAATAAATGAATTTAAAAAAAAAAAAAAATTATGTATCATTTACTATGTTGACTTTTTCACCCAAAATTTTTATTTTACAAATAGATACTTCATAAAACTTTATTTTAAGAAACTTACCCTTCAGAAACTTTATACCAAAATTGTGATCACTTCAGCGGAAGAATATGAATTCTTCTTAGCATTAAGTATGTTTTTAAATTTTGATTTGGCAGTCTCATACTGTTATGATATCCATTTAACGTGTTTATAGGAAATTTTGAAATAAAAACAAAATTTTCTATAATAATTTTTGAAATTGCTATTATATTTATAAAATAGACAAATTTTTTATGTCTACACATATAATATTTTTAACATTTTAAAATATTTCCTTTTTTACATCAAAAGAGTGTCATTTATCTGTTGAATCCAGACAAAAACAAATTCCTTATTATTATTATTTTGCATTGCTTAAAAAATGCTAGAAATTGATTGGCATTGAATTTTTAATTTTAAAATTTATGTATACCGACACATAATTAATGATTTCTTCTCCTTTTAATCGATTTATTCCAGTGTTATTCAAAGTATTATTTATAAAAAATAGTTTAATTGTCTCCATTGATGGGAAATAAATAAAGATTAAGATATATATTTAGTATTGAAGCAATTTTTGAAAAAATATTTTATTTTATTTATTAAAATGCATCATTTTTATATGTTATGTTTATGATGTGTATTGTAACTTTTACATTGCATTTAAGATGAATTTTATCTTTTCCCTCTTCTTCTTGTAGAATGGCATTGATTATTCAACCAATAATGAATTGAAAAAATTGCAATTTTATGGTGCTGGACCTAAAATGCCAGGTTATAATATTCATGGTAAAAAGCTTTATATATATAAATTCTTAATTTTCATTGGACAATTTGTTTTTGAAATTATTGCATATCCATTTAAACTCATTTCATATCATGTTGTATTAGAAATGTTCTCACCATCCAATTTATTTGTTACATTGCAATTTATTGAATAAGTAAATTAATTATATAATTAAAAAATGGCAATTTTTATTAAAGGTGTTTTTTAAATATTCTTTTTATCCCTATTAAATTTGAAACCAATTGTTTTAAATTAAAAAGTTTATTAATTTATTGTACAAATTCAGTAATAAATTGAATGTTTTCGCATACATTTGAATACAAAATATATAAGTGAATAAAGATTGAATATTTACTAAATAGGGAACTTTATTGATTATTTATATTTACTTTGCAATTTTTCTACAAAACATTTTTATAATTAGGTTTTATTATTCTATTACACTTACTATTTTTAATTTGATACTATAAACAATATACTTTATACAAAGTGCAGTAACCAATCAATATTTATTGATTTATTATTATTATTATTTTGTAAAAAAAAAAATGTGTATAAAAATTTTAAATACAATTAAGGTATTTAACATTTTTTAAAAAAAAAAAAAACTATAAAACATATATGTTATAAAGTAGATGAAGATTGGAAAATGTAAAGCAAAAATGTTCTGTAATAGATGCTTCCTGAACCCTAATTGATGCATGTGTGTGTCAACTTTGTGTTTTCAAACTTGTAATAATACTTTTCTCAAAGCTTGTCTTATTTCATATTTGTAAAAAAATTAATAAAGAAAGAAAAGATAATTTATGCCACTTATAAGTTGATGAAGTATTATTCATATAATTGAATTCTTGCTTATTTTATGCTTGTGTGAAAATTATTTATAAAATATTGAATGTATAGTTCCAAATGCTATTATTTTTTACTCGTAGGGGGCATTGAAGAATTAGAAGAAGATTCAAAGCTGGCATTGAAAGAACAAGTAATTGAAGACATAAAGGTACTCCAGGCTGCACGAGACCAAAAGGGGGGATTGGTTGCCAAGGTCCCAGAATCCATCCTTAAGGAAACGAAGACTGCAGAGGAACTAGAAGCTGTCAAATTGGGTGTTCTTCTTAAGATGAAAGATAGACCCAGGCGCAAGATGCCGGTAGGTTTTTTTTTACTTTTTGCATAGGAATATCTTTTAAAACTACTTGAAATGTGTTTATGTGATTGAAAGTAAAAGAAATTACGTCAGAAGTTAGTCAATGAATTAGGATAATTTTTTTAAACGACAAAATTTTTAATTAGAAAATGTTTTCCTTTAGCATGCTTGTTCTTAGAATGACTCAATGGTTCACTAAATTTAAATGATCAGCAATTAAATAATTTTGGGATATTTTAGTGTATTTAGCATAAAATTCACCAATTAAAATTTAACTAATCACTTTACAGAATAGCTTTTTTGATATTTTTAAAAATTCAAAATTTAATAGGTATTTTTGAAAATTTCGTTTTTTTTTTGTTGTTTCTGACAGGTCATTTTAAGTAACAATTTTTAGGTTCCTCTGCTGTTTGGCTTTATTTACTTGGCTATGTTCAAAAGTAAGAAGTCTGAATCAAGCATTTTTTAATCAATCGAAGTCAAAAGTCAGTTTAAAAATCTGACTCCTCTTTTATTAAAATAATTTTATTTTTCCACAATTCTTGGGAAAAATTCTTGGAATTACTTTTACAGAATAATTTTATTTTACAATATCATACAAAAAAAAAATTTTTCAATAATATTAAAAGTGAAGATTTGATTTTAATTGCAAGCACTATAGTAAATTATTTTACTTTTAATTAGCTTTTAATTTATCATATATTAAACTTAATTCATGTGGTCTATTACCAAGTAAATTAATTATTACCAAGTAAATCAAACTGATAACTGCTTCATGTCACAACAAGGTGAAGCCATTCCATTATTTTCAATGCCAAACCAAAATAATCATGGTTCAAAAGGTTTTGTTCTATATTTAGTGGGATCAAAAAGATATAAAGTAGCATGAGTGTTAAAACCTAGTGAAACCATTATAAATGAATATTGATAATAATTGATGCTTTTAAACCCAGCATTGAAAGAAAAATTTCCAGAATACAAGGAAATACATAACAAAGTAATTTTTCAGTATCATAATGCTTGGTCACATGTTGCGAAAAACAAGTCAAGCACTATTTGGATATTCTTTCATATCACTACTGTATTCTCCAGACACTGTTCTTTCGGATTTACAGCCTGTTTTGATTGAATTGATGCATGGCCTGCATCATTTCTATAAAAGTCAAAAATGTAATTGATTTGTGAATAGCTTTAAAAGAAGAGCTATTCTTTTGATGTGGTGTTCATATTTGGATGGAGAGATGGAAAAAGTAATTTTAATGATGAACAACACTTTGATTGATTTATTAATTAGTTTTTTAATAAATTAAATGTCTTTTTTTTTTTTTTTTTTTTTTTTTTAAGAAAAACATACTTTAAAAAAAAAAATATATTTTTCTTTCATTGCAGATTCCAAATAGCTTTTATAAGCTGAAGAAAATCTCTAAATGCATATTAGGTTTGCCACTAAAGTTGCAACTGTGGTTGTATTGTTGAAAGATATAACTGAATTGCCTCTTTAAAATTTGATTTTTACATCGCACTCTTTTAACACTCATGATACATTTTATCCTTGTGATCCCACTAAATGTAGAACAAAACTGTTTGGATCATGATTATTTTGGTTCGGCATTGAAAGTAATGGAATGGCTTCGTAATAATACTAGTTATGCCATCTGCTAATAGGCCACATGAATTAGGTTTAATATATGATAAATTAAAAACTAATTAAAGCAAAATAATTTATTATAGTGCTTGTAATTAAAATCAAATCTTCATTTTTAGTATTATTAAAAAAATTTTTTTGAAGAAGTTTAGTAGTTTTTTTTTTTTTTTTTTTACGTTGTAAAATAAAATTAGAAAAAAGTTATTAAAATAAAGAACTTTGTTAGCACTATAAATATAATTATTCAACAGTTGTGTGTGTTTGTTGACTGCCTTAAATAGATAAGTTATTTTTAAAAATGTTAGGAATTATAACACATTTGAATATTTCTCTTGAATTAGTTTCGGATTTGAATATAAACTTAAAAGCGTGCTAAGTTATTGTATTTTGAGTACCTTTGTATATATTCTTGGAAAAAGCATTTGCAAAAGTATATTGGATTTTAAACATTGTTCATTTATTTTCAGATTGACCAGATTGTGTGCAATATTTGTGGGAGGGGTGATGAGGAGGCGAGCATGCTTCTATGCGACGGATGCGATGATAGCTATCACACCTTCTGCCTTATCCCTCCACTCAATGAGATACCTAAGGGTGACTGGAGATGCCCTTGCTGTGTGGCCAAGGCAAGTCCTATATTTTCTTCTCTTTTTGAATTTAAAAAAATTGCATCAAATATTTAAAGGCATTTGATTATTCCAATTTAATTCAGAATTGTCAGTAATAAGAATTCACTGAATTTCTGACAAGCTAACTTTCCTTTCGTGAAATAAATTTACTTAACAATATATTAAAATTTAGGATAGAAATCAGCTTTAAAGAGGGAAAAAAATTAATGTGCACACAGAATTGTAAATTATTTCAAATAACATTATATTTACGTGATATTGGTTAAAAAAAAATCTATTGCCGTTTGTTTGTGCGTAGGAATTCTCTATCATTCAATTTTGTAGTGGTATGAAAAAAATTCATTTTAGTTAATAATGTTAACTAAATTAACCTTTTGTGGCTATATTCTTCAATCTTAATTGAATATTAAGAATAGATTTTTTTTTTTTTTGTGTTTAGTTAAATATGAATTCATAAATTTTTATCATCAGGAATAAGCTAATTTAATCGCTAATATAAATTACTAGTTAATTTAAATGCCTCTTAATTTTCTATGTGTAGATTAGGTTATGTCCATAAACATCATTCAACCAACAATTTTGAATTTTAACATAGAATAATATGCTTATTGAGATTTGTCCTACGAGGATAAATTGTTTATATTTTATAATTATATTTTCTATATAGTACAGGTATTGTACAGAATTTTCTTTATGTGCAGAAACATAAAATTTCTAATTCAGTGTACATTCTGAAAATAATTAATGCTCGAATACATAAAACAGGAAGTGTACCAATGTACTTTTTTTTTTTTTTTTTTTTTTTTCATAACATAAAATCAATTCTGAAATTCATCAAAATGGAGCAAATCAATAAAATTGGCACAACTTTGGGGAAAAAAATTATTTTCCAATTTACATGATTAGTTATTGTTATTAATATTAGAATTCTAGCCTTCACATTCCTCTAAAATTTGCTTAGTGGAAAAACAAATCATTTAATTTATATGTCATAACATGAACAAATAAATTATTTTTTTACATGTATTGAATATATAATCAAAGATACATACAGGGTTGGAGTGGGTTGTCTAGGGGTGTATTTCAAAGCAAAATAAAGAAACGTGTTTCTCTCAACAACAGACATTTAATGGAGCACTATTATATGTACAGCGATATTTACATTAACTATTAAACAATCACAACCATCTTCTCTCACTGCTTGACGCAACCTTCGTCAGTCTCGCCTTCTCTAACGTTGTCGGCCAGTGTTCTTCTCCTGCGCACATCTGCAGGGTCTCTCTCCTCCCAGGGCCAGAGTTCTAAGTCGAACAAAAAAGGCAAAAGGTTTGTGTCAAAGACACATAGTCCATGTTGTGTTGCCGTCTGGTGATTAGCAGATAAACAAATCTTACATATCAGTCAGATAAACAATCTTACATACATATATATATATAAGATTGTATATATATGTAAGATTGTTAAGATATATATATGTAAGATATACATACTGTATATATAGAATATATATATATTCTATATATACAGTCTGAGTAAAAATTTTAAGGCCAGTAGACATTTTTGAGAAAATGGAAACATTTAAACTGAGGAATTAAAATACCATTTGATTGAGAATTATTGAGCTTAAATAAAAGTAAAAAAAAAAGTAGAAAAATTAATTTGCAAATATTTTATTATTAGAAAATATTACAGAACACACAGATGAATATTTGCGACTGAGTAAAAACTTTAAGGCCAACATAGAAAATAACATATAAGAAAAAAAAATTACAAATTCTTAGAAGTTTGTGTAGGAGCCATTACTTCAAATATTCTTGCTTTCATGGATGAAACGAGTTTTTGACAAAGGGTGGGGTCGGTTTTATACCATTCATCTTCGATAGTAGATTTCAGCTCTGTTGTTGATGTTAAACGTCTCCCATTTGCATAAACTCTTCTTGCTAAGTCAGCCCAAAGGTTCTCGATTGGGTTGAGGTCAGGTGATCTAGCTGGCCATTTCACAATTTCAACATTGTTGACTTGGAACCAATTTTTTGTGCTGTTACTCGAATGGATCGGTGTATTGTCTTGCTGATATTTCCAATTTTCTCCAGCAAGTCATTCAGCAATTGGCAAAAGATGATTTGTTAGGACATTTTGGTATCCTTATGAATTCATTCTACCTGAAACGAATGCAATTGAGCCCACACCATTGTAAGAAAAACAGCCCCAAGTCATGACAGACCATCCACCTAATTGGCGCTTGGAGAATATTTCTTTTTCATTTCTTATATCATGCCATTAGAAATTCCAGCCATCTGATCCATCCAAATTAATTTTTTTCATCAGAAAAATAATTTCTATCCATTGGTTGTCCCAGGTCATGACTTTCTGGCCAAAGTTCAAACGCTCTATTTTGTGTCTGCAGTAACTGAGGCTTAGTCAATTTTGCTGTATGTGTACCTTCCAGACCTTCTAATTGTGTTATAAATCATTTTTTGACAAACTTTTAAACCTGTCGTCGGAATCATTTTCCTGGTTGAGTACTTTCCAGTAGATGCAAGTTGGCAAACTCTTCTTTCATCACGCGAGGACAAAGCTTTAGGTCTTCCCCCAGTATTCTTTTTACCATAATTGTCTTTCAATTTAAAAAATTGTTGACTACAGTCTTTGATCTTCCTATCTTTATCGCAATAGCACGACTACTCATTCCTGTTGAAGACAAAGCTTCGATTTGTCCTCTTTCACGATCAGTTAACTTCTTACCCTTCGCCATCTTCACAACGATCACCAATACTTCGAAGAAACATGTGACAAATATGAAAATTGCAGAGTTGTCACAAGCTAGTAGTTGCAATGGTAATTACATGATTATATTATATTTATTCTTAAAAAATGACTGGTGGCCTTAAAGTTTTTACTCAGGCAGAAATACTAACTTTGTAAATCACCACATGTTTTTATAATTATGTATTTACAAATTATGTTTATAGCATTTATTTCTTATCAATGAACTTTAATAATTAATATTATTTGAATCCCTTTTATTTCATTTTACATTTTCTCAAAATTTTTACTGGCCTTAAAGTTTTTACTCAGGCTGTATATTCTATATATATATATATTGAACTAAAGAAAACAATCCCACTTATATAACTACTAATTTATGTTAACCTATTTTCCCGAATACCTTTTCGAGTTTCATTTAGCTGTATTCCGAAGAATTTCACCAACGAGATGCTCTTGTAGGTATTATATACCATAATACATTTTCTATACCTGTAAATAAAAGAATTGTAAAATTTTTTATCGAAATTGAGGCAATTAACAATTACTTTAATATTAGCACAAGTCTACAATTTTGTTTTATGAATTATTTCAACAATAGAATGTCCAATTGTAAATAAAGTATTTATTTTTTATCCCATATAATAAATAGCAACATCCAATGCTTTTTTTTTTTTTTTACTTAAATCTTGAATTTCAAGGATATCTTTTTTTTTTTTCCTTAGCAAATAAAGATACTTACACATGTTTTTTTGTTCCAACCATTTCCTGCTCTCATAAATATTACTTTCTATGAGTTCCAGAACACAATGTACACATTCTTTGAAAAGAGTCATTTTATGGGCACTGGCCTTGACCTGTTGCATTTTGGCTTTGCCTGTTGATGTTATAATTAACTAGCCAGAAGCGCATGATATTACAACACATTAAAAAAAAATTGAAAGTGTATAAAAGCTTTTAACAATATTTGTTAATTATTTTTTTAAAGATGATTTCATTAAGAAATAAAAAGACTGGTTAAAAATAGTTTGCCATGAATTTATAAGCAACAGTATAGAGCTTTCATCAAATTATCGAAACGAATCAAAATACAGACCTTAAGTACTAAAAGATAATTTCAAATTCCATAATCTATGCTAAATGACCTCCATATATTTTGCTCAACTCTGTTAACTTTTCTTTTGTTTTGTTTTCTCTATGAAAGTGTTTGTGTATTTTTTATAATTCAAGTGTACTTTAATGTCATCTTACTTTTATGTTTACAGGAAGTAAACAAACCTCAAGAAGCCTTTGGTTTTGAACAAGCTCAGAGAGAATATACTCTTCAAGAATTTGGACAGAAAGCTGATGAATTCAAGACCAGTTATTTTAACATGCCAGCACATGTAAGTTGATCATTCATCCAATATTTTTCTGTTTTATTCAAGATATGCGGTATTGACTAAAAATGTATTTATTGGTAAGTGAAATATATAAAAGCTAATTTCATAAATTTCACTGCTCGCACTGTTTGGAAACAACTAAGTTGTAAATACTTTCAAGGCAAATTGTGGTAAAAATTAAAAAACTCTTGCATTTGCAAGTAATAAGAAGATTATGAGCTGGTTTTCTTCTTAGAATAAATTTTTAAATAGTTAAGATAAAACTACAATGTGAATAGATTATATCAAAGATTAATTTAAACAACAATTGTCCAAAAGTTTTCTGACATTTCTTTGAACACTCATAACCCATTGTTCTGTCTACTACCCAAATTGCCTGGAAATAGTTGTATACAATACAACTTTCATCACCACTAAAATTAATGTAAATTTTACACATCTGATTTAGTATATGCACATATTGTTATTTTTGTCGATTTCTTGTTTTCATATAAAATCTTAATTTCTTCTTATTTTATTAAAATTTCTTAGTAAGTAACTACAACCTTCTACAAAGCATAATACCTTTTTGTATCATATATGCCAGTTTCTTTTTTTTTTTTTTTTTCTCTGCCTCCAAACCACTTAACTGCTAGCTTTGGTTCCAAGGGAAGAATTTCAATTTCCAATTACCATATTTCATATAATAGATATTTTAATAATTTTGGGAATTAAATTATATGAAAATTTGTTCTAATTTTATTTGCTTCATCAGTTTGTAACTAAATATATTATGTAATATTCATAATAAACAATCCTTCAGCAAGGATATTGAATCAATGCTTTTATTGTTTAATATGTGCACACAATTTCTCCAAATTTCATGTGATGACATGAAAATAAAAAGTCTGCATATGAAATTGGCAAGTACTAGTCAATATATTTTTAAGGTATTTTTAACTCCTCTTGAAACAAGAAGCGATTATTTTCTAAGATGAAGCAAATAAAAGGAATATTTTTAGATATTCAAAATAAAATATTCTCTTCTTTTGCCCTTAATTGATATTTTTTCCTTCTGTTGTATATATAAGAAGATTCAATATAATTAGTTGACCGTTTAGTACTTTTTCATTGCAGAGGGTACCATATTCTCATGTTGAAAAGGAGTTCTGGCGCATAGTAAATGCTGTGGAGGAGGATGTGACTGTGGAATATGGAGCAGACCTTCACACTATCGAACATGGTTCAGGCTTTCCCAATGAGAAAACAAAGGCTCTTATACCTGGAGATGAGGTAATTATTAATCTGCTTCTTACATTTCTTGGTTAATATATTTTTAAAATTATAAAATTTTCAATTTTAGCTTAAAAAAATGATAATTTGAATTTATTTAGCAGTTAATATAATTATTTTTATGATTTGATTTTAAAAGAAAATAGAATCTTTTCACAAAGTATTACATACATTGCCCTTTTTTTCTTCTGAGAAATTTGAAGTATTTTTTTTTAATAGAAAGGTAGCATATAGCATGCTTTTTAAAACTTTTTTATTAGAAAAGGAAAGGATGTCGTTTTAGCCATTTTCTTAACGATCTCTAATCTTCAGGCTTGTAGCATTTACTTTCTGTGTTGCTGCTGCAGGGATGATTGCGCTCTGAAAATGAGATGGCACATTCCTAAAATTTGTGATTGCAAGTAATGAGAATTTCTTGTTACCCATCCATAAATCTATTTCACTTTTTGAATATTTTTAAATAATCTTTACTTCTCCTTATCCAAATATAAAATGCAATATATTAAGTAAACCACATGATACTTTTTTTTTCAAATGTGTTGAAATTTTGCTGAAAAGGTGTCAGGAAGTTCTAATTTGTTTCATGCACAATTTTTGAAAATTTGATTTGGCCATACGTTGTAGCGAAACAATAATTCTATAATACATCATGTTCATCTATGGCATCACTATTGTCTTAGTCACAAAATATCAAACATGCACTCGAAAACATGAAAATGAAGTTAACATTAATGCTTTTAATAAATAAGAAAATCCTTTGAAATAAACTAAATAATGCGGTTATGGTTTAAGTTTAATAATAAATTATTTATAATAATTTTAATTATTCATTATCTGTTGAATATTAACTTTATTCATAGTAGATTAAAATTATTGTTTAATGCTGAAATTTGTGTAGTAAACAAATTATGTGTATGTATGTAATGCTAGTTGCATTTGTTAAATATTTATATCTTCAACATGGGTTCAGAATGTGCATAACCACATTCAGTATGTATATGTTTGAATCATTTAAATTTTTATGTAGAGTGCTTAATTTTTTTTTCAATATATTTTTATCTTTAATATTCCTGATAAACATTTGTTGATACTCTATAATCTGGCACTGCTGTGGACATACATATTAAAGAGAGTATTTGATTTTATTTGTGAAATTCAATTTGATTTTTATTTTGAACCTGGAGTATTTTCTACAGAGTTATTAAGTTATAGAAAAAAATTATCCAAAAAGCAGGATATAATAGTTGTCTTAAGTATTTTTGCTGAATAAAAAGTGTTCTTATATTATTTTCCTGTTCATTTTAGGAATATGTTACATCAGGATGGAATCTGAATAATCTTCCAGTATTGGAAGGCTCCGTTTTGAAGCACATCCAAGCAGACATCTCAGGAATGAAAGTAAGTAATTTATGACAAAAAGATTGAAATAACAAAAATATGTTGTTGAAAATTGAATTGCATGCAAAAGCAGTGAAAATAAGGGATGGATGCTCATTTATTTGAAATGTGTGTAAAAACCACTTATTATTTTTGTAAAGATAAGTTATTAAGTTGAATATATTATTAGTATTATTTATTTTTCTCAGTAGATTAGAATTCCTTTTTTATTGCAGAATCTTTTGATTTTGTTTTATATTGCCATCTCTGTCTTTACATAAAATAAAAAATATGCATTTGTGTCTTTTATGGCTTGACACCCCAAATATTTACCAACCAAGTCTATTACTTAAAATTGTTCTATGTAAAAAAAATTAATATACATATATATATATATATATATATTTGGTGTTAAAATTTCACATTTAAACTTTAAATTTAATAATGCCAGGTTCTCACCACCATATACTTCATAATCACAAAAATGAATCCATTTTGGGAAGTATTTTAAAAATTGTATCTAAGTTTTATTTCCCCTTTAAATATGTTATACTTTTATCTGTGTTTGTGAGTGATAGTAGCAATAAAATATAATTAAATGCTTTTTAAAGTACACTAATTTTAAATCCCCTATTTCTATTAATTTTCATTTTACATGACTTGTTGTCTTTTGTTTCCATTCAATGATTCTCAGTCTCTTCAAGTCCTCTTCGGCTTTATCTGCACATCTAATTCTTGATCTTCTTTTGGGTCTAGATTCAATGGAGTTTCCTTTAAGGAGTCTTCTATTTGGATCTAATCTCTGTATGTCACTTAGCCATTGATTCTCCTTCTCCTTATCTCTATGACAATATCTGATTTCTAATTACAATCATAGACCTTTTATATTCTAATTCTTGATTCATCTTTCTCAGATATTTCTTCAAACACCTTTATCAAAATTTTTCTCTTGCATACTTTCAAACTCCTCATTACACTTTCTCATAGTCCTTGCCTCAGAGCTGTACAAAACAAATGGCCTGTTGATGACTCTGTATACGTCGATCTTCAACTTTGTATTTTAGTATGATGATCGTATCAACTTTTCTAGTGCACAATGGTAGTGATTCCCTGCTGCTATTCATTTTCTGATTTCAAGATACATTTCTTTATTATCATTTTGAGTATCCAAGTATTTGAACTGATTAACTTTATCTCCTCTGCATTCAAAATTCTTTCACATTTTGGTGCACCTCCTTTTTTCTTATATTTATCATATGTTAGATCTATCTGTTAATATTGCAAAGACTAATTTCTTTTGAGGAGGATAGCAGATCTTCACTCACTGAGTGTAGCCTTATTTCTGGCCGACAGGACCAGGTCATCTGCAAAAGCCAAAAACTGACAGGTTCTGTTAAAGTATCTCCTGGATTGATTCACCATAATTTTTCTCATCAAATATTCTGAGTAAATGTTAAACCAACTGGTTTACAATGGGTCTTCCAGTCTCTCAAAAGCTAATTTCTATGTTTGAAATTACAAAGATTAAAATTTATTTATTTGATGTAATAAGATTAATGTAATAAATTAATTTCAAAATGTGTCTAAATCAATTTTTTTATATTTCTGTGGTGAACAAGAAATGTGAACTAAAATTCTAGTTTTTTAATTAAAAAAATTTCAAATGCCCAACAGATGAAGTTGTGTGCCAATATCTGATTTTTTATATTTAATGTCTTAATTGTTTAGAAATAATAAACAAAATTTGTTGATAAATGCTAGCCATATTTAGACAGAAAACTTTATAACTTATTTGTACTGTATAAAAGTACCTTAATATAATAGTATTTGGGCAAAAGAAGTGGCTTTTTTTCTTGCACATGTCTAGGAAATGGCTCATTTCTGTCTAAAAATAAAAAATTTCACATCCTACATTTTTTTAATTAAAAAAAAAAAAAATTTCAAATTTTTTTTTAATTAAAAAATGTAATACGGAATGTTTGAAAGCTTTTTTTGGTGTTTTAAGTTTGTTGCTCAATTAAATTCAAATAAAGTTATGATTTAAATTATAGAACTTTTCTTCATTCCCTAACTATCCTTCATAGTTATTCCCTTCCTTATAGTGTGCATATTAGAGACAAAGAAAAAGTGCAATATACTGAAAGTGCAACATATTCGCAACTATCTAAAGATTATGTGTCTTTTACATTAAAAATAAGTTTAGTTTATTATTAGCTTATTGTGTACATATTAGGTAAATGCATGAATTGTTCCAATTTTCAAATAAGGTTAAAAGGAAATAAGGCAAGTCTGATCACAGATCGCATGGAAGGGTAAACTTACGGTTTAATGGTGACAATGGGTAAATCAATTATTGAGATTCAGATGGATGTGGCACAAAGCTGGTTTGAAAGAAAAAAGTAAAATAGTTAGAGTGATATCTTTCATCTGAATTTTCTAAAATCTAGTCATCTAAAATTTAAGTTATTAAAATTTAAATTGCACTTAATTGCAATCAAAATCTCTTCTAAATGACATTTCCTCTCCCAGAATTCCTTTTTTGGAATATGTCTGATTTGGCCAGTCGTCTCTTTTCCACACGATTAGTGGATTTGGCCTATACTCTCAATGAATAAATTGCAAATCGTTAATATTCTTCTTTTCTGATCAAATATATTGCAAATCATCAATTTAGTATACTCACTAAAAATATAATAATTTTTAATAATTATATATAATTTTTAATAATAAATATAATAATTAATAATAATAAATCATAATTTTTTTAATTGTGAGCTTCATGAATTTATTAAGTATTGGCCTGTGGCAACTGACTATACTGACTAAAATGGACTTAAAACTTTATTTTAAAAAAATTCCATCCCAGTACATCAAGTAACATCTGTTATCAAGTACATTCAATTGATTCAAAGCAGTGATTGCAATGCAAACACCAGATAAAATCAAATCTATCGTATACTTTACTACTATTGCCTCATATTGTCTTATCTGATCATTGTAAATAAGTAGCTTATTGTTCTAGCTTAATGAAAGGGATTTTTTTTTGTAATGAAATTTTGGCACATGTTCCTTAATTAATTGAAAATAACTTGCTTTTAGTTTTGAAATGAAATAAAAGCTTTTTTTTTTTCATTCAAATTGCATTGCTTTTTGATGTCACACTATTCATTAAAAGAAATAATTTTTTCAAATGGACTTTTGTTCTTTTAGATTCCTTGGACATATGTTGGAATGTGTTTTGCAACATTCTGTTGGCACAATGAAGACCACTGGAGCTATTCTATCAATTATCTACATTGGTAATAATCTAATTTGTTAAATTTTTTATAGCTGTTCAATATAGCTCATAAATACCATAAAATGAAATTTTATATCTTTTCTTTAGTTAATGAGTGATAATCAACTTCCTTTATATTATTTTACAGTAATATTATTTAATTAAATGTATCTTTATTAATGCAAGATATTATCAATAGACTTACACTCTTCATTAATAAAACTTAAAATGTATTTTTGAAAACAAAAAAGGAGTGTGTTAAAATTTGAATTCAATATTTACCTTCTCATGATCCTTTATTATTTTTTATATCCAGTACATACACTTTTAGACTTACTACAAATTTTTTTTTTAAAAGAAAGGTTTTATTTAAATTACACTTCAATAATATTTATAGATACCATTGTGTTCTAATGCATTTTTTAAAAAATATCAGTTGTTAAGAAAAACTTGAAAGATATATTTTTAAATATTTAATTTCCATCTGAAGGGCATACATTTATTTAGGCATTGATAATTTAAGAGCCGTCCAGTTGCATTTTTGTTATGAATTCGTTTTGAGGTTAAACTGAATTTTAAAAAGTTATGATTGTATAAAAATATTAAGGATTTTCTTCCTGTTTTTTTTTATAATAATTAATTCAAATTTATTTCTTTAGAATTGATAATCTGTAAACATCATTTTAATGATTAATAATATTTGGAAATTTCTTGCATAATATTAATACTTTTAAGAATCACTCATTTCTTTATTGTAGTGTTTGAATAATATTTACTCAAAACAAATATTTGTGTCCTATATTATATGAATATCCTATATTATATTTAGGAATGATTTTAAATAATTCATGATCATGATGATAATAATAATTTAAAATCTGGAATTATGTGATATTATTGTCACTTTTATTAGTGTCTATTTAATTTTTAAAAAATTTTCATTTTCTCAATATAAGATACTCTATGTAAATTGAACTATATGTAAAAAAATATAGATTCAGCACATATTTTTCTGTTGGCGTTTTTATTTAATTAGGATGGATATGTTCCAATTATCTGCAGAGTTCAAGGAGTTTCATAATTTTGAGATTTCTTTTAATGCACTTATGGAAAAAGATATATATTTATATGAATGAAATTGATGCAAGAAATATGTATTCTGTCATGTACTAAAATATTGAAGTAAGGCTTTACTGTTTTACTTGCTGGGGTTATCAGGAATCCAATTAGATGCATTATTGACTCCCCTCCCCCTCCCATCTATAAGTCACTCACTCAAAAAGGCATAATAAATAAGGCATAATAAAAAAGGCATAATAATAGGTTTAAATATTTCATATATGAACCATTTATTCAAGAAATATTCTATAAATTTAAGAAAAGTGTTCTGAAACATATAGCTTTGATGTTTAAACTCTTATCTGTGTTTCTTCAGGGGTGAGCCCAAAACATGGTATGGTGTTCCAGGGGGCAAGGCCGAGTCCTTTGAAGAAGCCATGCGTTCAGTGGCTCCTGAACTGTTCAATGCCCAGCCCGATCTTCTGCACCAACTGGTCACCATCATGAATCCAAATCTTCTCATTTCACAAGGAGTACCTGTAAGTCTATGTTAAATGCATATTAATGTATATTATTATAAACACACTTCTATATTATTTTACTTTAACTTAATAAAAAGTAACTTTTTCCTGATATTTTTAAACTTATGAAATGGGATCAATGTGTCACAAGTTTCTGTCACTTGACTCAATTTCTTTTTATTTAAAACCTATACTGCTCAAATGATTTTCTTTTATCCAGTTATTTTGTCTTCTTGTTATTGGAATACATCGCTATATTTTTCATTTAGATCCAGTTCATCTAATAAAGAAAAATAATTTGAATTATTACATGGGGGTGTGTATTCTTTAATAAAACTTTCCTTAGGATGACATAATTAATTTCTTTTGGAGAATTATTATTTCTCTTAGTGGTGATTTACTGGTCAATAGTGTCAACTTGTTTTACATCCTGCCGTGTATATATATATATATATATATATACACTGAAGTGAAAAAAGTCATGGGATAGCAATATGCAAATTTTCAGATGGCAGTAGCATCGCGTAGAACAGGTATAAATGTGCAGTGCTTTCGCAGAGCTTTCATTTCTGTTCAAGTTATTCATGTGAAGAGGTTTTGACGTGATGATGACCGCACGACGGGAATTAACAGACTTTGAACGCGGAATGTTAGTTGGAGCTAGACGCATGGGTCATGCCATTTCGGAAATTGTTAGGGAATTCAACATTCCCAGATCCACTGTGTCAAGAGTGTGCCGAGTATGAAATTTCAGGCATAACATCTCACCACGGACAGCGTAGTGGTCGACCGCCTGCACTTAACGACCCGAGACCGGCGACGTCTGCAAAGAGTCGTAAATTCTAACAGACAAGCAACACTGCGTTAAATAACCGCAGAAATCAATGTGGGACGTACAAAGGGACTTGTCTGTTAGAACTGTGCGGAGAAATTTGGCTTTCTTGGGCTATTCCAGCAGAAGACCGACTCGAGTGCCTTTACTGACAGAACGGCATCGCTTGCAGCGACTCGTGGGCACGTGTGAGCATATCGGTTGGTCCCTAGATGAATGGAAAACCCTGGCCTGGTCCGATGAGTCACAATTTCAGTTGGTAAGAGCTGATGGTAGGGTTCGAGTGTGACGCAGACCCCACGAAGCCATGGACCCAAACTGTCAGCAAGGCACTGTTCAAGCTGGTGGTGACTCCGTAATGGTGTGGGCTGTTTTTTCATGGCATGGACTTGGTCCTCTGGTGCGACTGGACCGAACATTGACTGGAAATGCTTATGTTCAGCAACTTGGAGATCACTTGCAGCCATTCATGGACTTCATGTACCCAAACAACGATGGGATTTTTATGGATGACAGTGCGCCATGTCACCGGGCCACAACTGTTTGCGATTGGTTTGAAGAACATTCAGGACAATTCCAACGAATGATCTGGCCACCTAGATCACCCGACATGAATCCCATCGAGCATTTATAGGACATCATCGAGAGGTCTGTTCGTGCCCAAAATCCTGCACCATCAACGCTTTCACAATTATGGACGTCTATCGAGACAGCATGGCTCAATATTCCTGCAGAAGACTTCCAACGACTTGTTGAGTCCATGCCACGTCGAGTTGCTGCATTTCGCCGGGGCAAAGGAGGGCCGACACGATATTAAGAGGTATCCCATGACTTTTGTCACTTCAGTGTATATTATATTATATACACGTGTGTGTGTGTGTATATATATATATATACACACACACACACACATATATACATATATATATATATATATATATATATATATACATATACTAGAAGACCCGGCCACGCGTTGCTGTGGCTTTCTTGTATTTCGTTCAATTATTAGATACTATAATTGGTATTGTTAAGGAAGTGATTGGTAAAGAATGATGAAAAGATCAAATTAAGTTTCAATGTATAGAAAATGTTTAATTTTTATTAATTTAATGAATGAGGTAGATAATGTTGATTTTTAAGACTGTTTTATAATTATTTTTACGTAATATAATTTTTAATAATCATTACTTTCATTTAACTAAGAACTAAGCGATGAACAATATTTCTTGTTAGTCTGTCTTTCGTCGAAATAAATAAATTCGATGGTTTTCGAACACGTGAGCATGCAACATACAACTGCCCATGGAGAAACACGGATTCTGAGGTTAGATTTTTTGGTGGTCATTTACTGAAAATGATAATTGAAAAAATGCAATACAATTAAAATAAAAATCGATATAATAAGAAAAGACTTTTAAAAAAATTCACAATAAAATACAAATGCAAACGATCGTTTAAGGTACACGAACACCTTGAAGGAATTTTTTTGAAATTTTTTATCTTTGTACACATTTTCGGATTGAATGTATCTTACAACTAATGATTTCACATAAAAAAATTTCATTATTATTTTTTAAATTTTTATAAGCTAAAATAAGGGTACAAATGGCCAAAATTGATACTGTTACAAAACCTGAAATCAAATCAATATTTTTAAATTTCTAAGTTTGTACTAACATTTTACAGTGTGTAGACCTCTGGTAAATTTATATCTTTATTATTTATTATTTTGTGCTAGTTTAAATGCTGTCGACACAAAAATTCTTCCAAAATTTTCATGTAATTCCAAGTTTAACAATTGAAATAAAAAATATTTATGTAGCTATAATCATTTCAGAGGTCTATTCCCTGTAAATATTTATAAAAACATAAATACAAAGTTTTGTAGCATTTGGATCAAAATTACTTGTGTTATGGTGTTTCACATGAAAACAAAAAGCATAAAAATTCATTGAGAAAAAGCTAAAAACAACTTTTAATTAGATATATTACTTTTAAAAATGTTGTAAATAAAATATCAACTTTAACTATTCTTTATACAATTCATTCTTTAAAATATGGATAAACATTGCAAAAATGTGATATTGTTACAAAAATTTTATAATTCAAAAATAAATAAAACATGAATAGTTTTTTTCCTTTGCAAGTATTTTTATGCTGGGAATATCCTTATGTAGGTAATATACTGTTTTCAAATTTATATCTCAATTATTTATACATTTTGTATGCTTAAAGTTTGTCGACACAAACTTTTTTTTATAAATTTACAAAAATTCTTAGTTTAAAAACTAAAATAAAAATAATTTATGAATTTAGGTTAATTTCCATGTTCTATTCCTTTCATACATTTAAAGAAAACTTTTACATGAAGTTTCAAAGCATGTAGAACAGAAATATTTTTATTGTGATGTTTTGAATGAATACAAAATGCATAAAAATTCAAATAAGAAATAATTAAAACCAACTTTTAAATATAAATAAAAACAAATGTACATACATAAAAATGTTATTGAGCTTTAAATTCTCCTTTATTAATATAAACACTTATTTATTTGTTTTCTTTAAATAACTTCCAACTTAAAAGTACCATTTATCAATTTTTCTTCGACAATATTCAAACCGCTCAAATTTATAACTCAAATTCTTTGTTTTTCAAATAACAAAAGTTTTTAAAATAAAATGTCCTTGATTTTCAACTTGCAACTATTATAATACCTTTTATAAAATTTTAATGTTATCATTATATCAAATAATTGCAGAGTTTACTTCATTTTCCACTTTTCAAAAAATCCTTGAAAATTCATCATCTTTTCTTTAAAATTATATTGTCTATATTATATTATCTTGTGGATCACATTTCATTTTAGAATTCTTAATCAAATACAACACATGTTGACAAACTTTAAGCATAGAAAAGTTCAATGTTTTGATTCACAACTTTTCATTCAATATATTTTATTCCAATTCAAACTTAGAAAATGTGTTTTTTCTTCTTCACAAAAAATGTTTTATTATTTTATGATGTAAGAAATGACAAAACAAATGGAAAAGTTAATGAGCTTTAAATTCTCCTTTATTAATATAAACACTTATTTATTTGTTTTGTTTTCTTTAAATAACTTCCAATTTAAAAGTAATATTTATCAATTTTTCTTCGACAATATTCAAATCACTCAAATTCTTTGTTTTTCAAATAACAAAAGTTTTTAAAATAAAATGTCCTTGATTTTCAACTTGCAACTATTATAATACCTTTTATAAAATTTTAATGTTATCATTATATCAAATAATTGCAGAGTTTACTTCCTTTTCACACTTTTCGAAAAATCCTTAAAATTCATCATCTTTCTTTAAAATTATATTGTCTATATTATGTTATCTTGTTAGATCACATTTCATTTTAGAATTCTTAATCAAATACAACACATGTTGACAAACTTTAAGCATAGAAAAGTTCAATGTTTTGATTCACAACTTTTCATTCAATATATTTTATTCCAATTCAAATTCAAACTTAGAAAATAAAAAAAAAATATTGATAATCAAATCAGGTAATACTTACATACATTTGATTTATTTCTCATAGAAATAATATAAATTTCATACAATATAATTTTCACAAAATTTAAAATAGTACATAAAACAATAATATTCAGAACATAAGAATTTTACGGTTATGTAGTACATGCATCGAGACACGGCGCCATCCTTTTATTGTGGTATTCTATTAAATTTAACGTCCTGCCCATAGGCGCTCGAAACAATTTTGTGGTATATCTTTCGTCTGTGGTGAAAAACAAACTTTTTACTCCAACGATGAAATTAGTGCAAATAAGAATTCTGCAATTAATTATCGAAATAGCAATAAAATAGTCATTATATTGTTCGAAAAATGAAGCTACGAATTTCTCTAATTGCAGTATTGCAACCCTAAAGAAATTGGCGAAAATTCAGTGTTGCAAGATTGGCGCCTTCCTCAATGGTAAAAAAACACTACACTGTTGCCACTACATTGGTTTGCCAAAGAAATTTAAAAAATATTTAGGGATGGGCCACCCTTATCACTTAGGGGTTTAAAAAATAGATTACGACCGATTCGCAGACCTACCAAATATGCACAAAAATTTTCATAAGAATCGGTCGAGCGTTTCGGAGGAGTTTGGCAACAAACACTGTGACACGAGAATTTTATATATTAGATATATATATATATATATGTTTCTGTTTCTCTTTTGTCTTGTATAAGCAATTTCAGGCATTCATCTATTAGATATTTTTGTTTGTCTAATGATCTTCAGCTTCATTGCTACAGTTTAAGGCTCTTTACCACCGAGGCGTGAGGCGGAGACGCGTCAAACAGCAGAGGAGAAATTTTCCGGCCCGTTCACACCAAAGCGTCAGAAATCGCTTTACGCCTAGTGAAGTTCTAGTGACTTCTATTAGATGGCTGTTTAGATTGTTTAATTCCGAGTTGGAAAAGAGCGCACAATCACTTTTTATTTGGCGCGCTTACAATTCGGGACTCGAACTGACAAGATTGTGTATTACTAAAGTGGATCGTAACAAAAAGAAGAATCACAATTTTATTGTTGCTGGCTTTTAAAGCAGAAGAAAAGACGATGTTGGGTGCGAGAAATTTATAAAAACCGAATATTGCAAGGCGCCTCGGATAATTTAATAGAAAAAAATAAGGCTTTCTGATATGGAAAGTTATTTCAATTTCTTACTGATGACACCCATACAGTTCGATCATCTTGTAACACTTGTTGGGCCAGTAATTTCTAAAAAGAATACGAATATAATACAGAATTGTAAGGATTTGCTAGATAATTTACGTAATGAATATTTTATGAAATTTAAATATGAATTTCATAGGATTAATATTTAATTAAATTAATAAGATAAAAAAAGAAAATGTTAATTTCTCATGGAGAGCTACATTTGATTTCATTCCATAAAAGAAATTTTCAGTTTAACTTTGTTTATAATTTAAATATTTAATGTAATGATTATTTTTTAAAAATTTTTATTGTGACAATGGAATATTATTTCTTTAGTTTAATTTTATTTGGGTTGTTACTTCTGTGAAAATATTGTAATATCTTTTAGTAAACATTTAATATTTGGTTATTAATATTGATATTTGTATCCAGCTTTCTTTTATGAAACTTCATTTCATAAAAGAAAATTTTAGTTTAACTCTGCTAAAAAAGAATTTAAATATTTAATATGAATATTTTTTAAAAAAATTGTGGCAATAGAATACTATTTCTTATGGACCCCATAACAAACTCCATGAGATGTCCAACCTCATCCATTTCATTGATGCTACATATCCTCTCCTAAAATCTATCATATATTTCTATTATTCTCTTCTTCTGCCATATATTTTTATGCTTTATATTACTTAAATCGCATAGATGAGGATATTATTTTACTTTTTATTTATATTAAGATTTCACAGAGAACAGACATGAGAATGAAAAAAAGTTGCACAGCTACCAAAGGGCAAAAACAGTGGTAAAATCTATTCGATCCTTATTGACTCAATCCAAGACCCATGACATTGCAAGCATTTGAGAGTTGAAAATTGAGCAACTTCAAATGGCGGGTTTTTGGGTATAACGTGGCGAGGCTTGGATTGGTCAACGTCTTACGCTTCGGTGGGAACGAGCCTTTATGGTACAGGATCTTGTTCCTCTTCTTTTTGCTTGAGGTAACTGAAAACAAGGAACCTCAAGGTTTTTATATGGTGAATGCTACCAATGATTTTGTTGAACAATTGGATTTTGTTTCCATGAAGCACATGATATTGTACATGTAAGAAATATACTTCTTTTTATGCCATATGGTCTTGCTTCAAGTTCATTCCTTAAGTTTCCTATTCATATATTTTGTTCTTTATAATAAATATATATATACATAAAATTATACAGCATTTTTTTTTTAATGATCTAAAATTTCAAAAAAATTTGTGTATAGAAAATATAATGTATTTTGTCATCACAATTTGGCTAATTTCTGAAAAAGTTTTGCTTTAAAAGGATTATAATCTAAAAGTCTTGTAGTCACTTGCAATATCTCCAAATTAAGTTTATACTGAAAATTTAATGGAGGTAACATCATACATTTAAACCAATTATCAGTCATGATAAAGAATAAGTAATTATTAATTTTAATGTTTTTTTTTTCATCTAAGAATTTATGCAAAGATTCAAATATATAATTTCTTTTATTTAATATTTAAAAGAAACAAAAATATTTAATGATACTTAAAAAAGAATATTATAAATATAATGTGCTATATAATTGATTCATTTGGTTATTGAAAGTAAAACATCAAAAAAAAAAGAATTATTTCCTAATTAAAAGCAAGATATATATTCTTTAGTATTCATAATTGATAAACTGAGGAATTTTAATTAATTTTATAACAAATAAGGGCAATTAAACATTTTTAAATTAAATACAAATAACTCATCTAGTTTACAATATTTTAATGCAGTTTTATAGATAGATTATTTTTGTAAAGTAGTTTTTATAAAAATAATCTATCTATAAAATTAATTTTTACTAGCATCTTGGATTTAAGATTTTGTGGATTCTTCAGGTAAAAAACAAGAGATTTATTAAAAAGTTTTATTATTTTTAAGGATAATAAATATGTAATATATTTAAAGGACAAGAATTATAAAATATGTACAGCATCGAAAGTATATCATACAATACCTTTTATATAAATTTTAAAAATGTCAGTTATCATTAATCTTTCCATATAGATCTACCGTACTAATCAGCAAGCAGGAGAATTTGTGATAACATTTCCAAGATCTTATCATGCTGGATTCAACCAGGGATACAATTTTGCCGAAGCTGTCAACTTTGCCCCTGCTGATTGGGTAAGATTTGTCATTTTGTCTTTGATTCCTTATTCCTAATTTGAATTTTATTAAAAAACTTTCAATCAAAGTGTTATTATTTTAAAATAACTGAATCATCCTTATCAGTGTAATATTTCTGAATTTTCTATAAACATTCTTAACTGTAATCTTTAGCGTATCTTAAAAATTGGATTTAAGGTTCAGAAACATTTCAAATGATATACTGGGAAATGCAAGTTAGGAAGCCATTTTATCTATATATATTCCAAAAGAGCAAGTTCTTTTTCAAACTGTAAGGCCTCTTTTTATGCAGTGGATAGAAAAAAATTGCATGCAAAGACTACTAGCTATGAAAAATTAGAGACATTTTCAAAAATTACATAAAATCAAAACAAAAGTATAATTAAATTAAAGCTGCAAATTATTCATTTTATTTTATTGAAAAGCTGTAGGTTTTGTTACACATTTCTGTCTGATTGGCCTTGTCTGATAATGGTCTGTATTATTTTCAAGTCACTCTGATCATCAGGAAAGACTTTCCTGATATAGATTTTTTGGTAGATGCCATAAATATTTACAAACTTCATTCTCATTTTTCTCTTCTGATAATTTTTAATTGTTAATTAAATTTTGTGATGATGATTCTACTGATATTTTATGTTGTTCACATATCCAACACACAATTCCACGACTTATTTAAAGGCTCAAACAAGAAAAATGGTTTTCTAATATTTTGCAAAATTGAGAACTTTTTTGTGTTATTATTGCCTTCTGAAGCTGAAACATCTAAAGTTTGTTCAATAATATTGTCACATCATCCACAATCAATTCATCTAAATAATTTTGATAATAAGGAATAAAGATTTATATTTTACCTTTTATTATCATCATGTTTTTCATATTTATGTGAGTTAATGAAAGTGTGCTTGATTAAATATTGCATAGAGGTTTGAAACATTATTACTTGTAGCACAGTATGGCCAAATCTCTTTTCAATAATCTGTTAAAGTTGATCTCATTTCAAAGAAATCTTTAACTAAACAAAGGTTACAATTGTGCCTTAACTAATAGCTGAAAAAGGTTTTAAATTAAAAAAAAAAAAATTTTTTTAGGGAATAAAACTGGATAACTTGAATGTCACATAAAAATGATCCTCATAAAAAGAGATCTTCCAGTATATATATTTTATGGCCATTTATCAAATACTTATGAACTATGTTAATAAAAGCCCTAATGCCTACTTTTCATGTAGTTTACAACATTTAGAAATATAGTTCTATAACAAGTATCTCTTTATATAAAAATCTTTTATTTCTACTCCTTTGTGAAAGTTTTTAAAAAATGCTCGAATACCATATATTTTATGTATTAAAATTCCTATTTTATGTATTAAAATTCCTCAATAAACAATTTTAGAAATAAAATAGGACATTTGGAGCATAAATTTTTGTAATTACTTATTTGATTTATTTTTAATAAGGGCATTAACATAAAAGCTTTCTATTCTTAAATAGTAGATTGTCTTTATCTGTAATAAGCAAAAGAAATAATAGCTGTTCATAAAAATGAAGATCAGTCAGTATGCATATTATCAAGTGACTTAAAAGAAAAGTATATTTTAAGTAAATTTTTTAAACTGCTACTGATAAGTTTAGGTGGATGCATATGTATAATGAATTTGTTTATCAAATTTAGCTTCCAATTGGCCGTGTCTGTGTGTCTCATTATGGAATGTTGCACCGATTTTGTGTCTTCTCTCATGATGAATTGGTGTGTAAAATGGCTACAGACCCAGAGTGCCTTGACATCAGCATTGCAGCCTCTACCTACCAGGACATGGTACGGATGGTAGAAGCAGAGAGAGCAACCCGTAAGATTCTTTTAGAATGGGT
Organism: Caerostris extrusa; assembly: GCA_021605095.1. Classification (NCBI taxonomy): domain Eukaryota; kingdom Metazoa; phylum Arthropoda; class Arachnida; order Araneae; family Araneidae; genus Caerostris; species Caerostris extrusa. The sequence goes on from BPLR01021450.1 coordinate 121,036, forward strand.
GAGTGTAAGATATGTTTCTTGTCTTTATCATGTTTACAACTTTGCAGGAAATTATTTTTTTAATGTATTTTAGTGATTAATTTACTTATTTAAATTAAGAAATGAATTGAAATAAATAAATTAATCACTAAAAATTTTATGGTAAATTTTGAATCATTGCTAGTTAAAACTATAATCTTCTATCTACAAATTTATATTAATATTGTTATACATACCAAGTAAGTCTGATCCATATTAGATTTTCAACATATTGATGTATCGTAATATATTGCTGGATTATATCAATAAATATATACAGCATTAAAACATATAGTCAAATTAATGTGATTTTATTAACAGAATTGAAAGTCTTATGTCTGTCTATGTGAAAGAAAAGTTTGTATTTTCTAAAAATTAAAATCAAGCTTTCCTTTGGATTTATGATAGTTTTAGCAGGTATCTAGAAATAAATTACAAAATATTTTATTAGTAATTTTTAATTGAATTAAGAAAAAAATTATTCTCTCTATGTATCATACCACTAGAAGGCACCAATAATCTTTTTTTCAAAATTTTTTTGGTTTTTGTTAAAAAATAATTCTGTATAAAAAACGATTTTACAGCTCTTTCTGCACCTGACTGCATTTCAATACTTCTCTTTAGATTGTTATCATTGCTGTTTTATTCATTTATTAAACTCATTAGCCATTTTTCATTCACAATTGAGATTATTTTTAAATGTATGATTAATAATGTTAATGTTTTGTTTAATGTTATTATATTTACCAACTTCTTTCTTTCTCTCTTTTGTTAAACAGTGTTTAAAATATTATATGTTTTCATGTTTAAGGAACTAAAATGTTTTGTTTCTGAATTTTCTAAATTATTTATAAAACCGTAATCAAACATCATGTTGAAATAAAAAAAAATATATTTAATTAAGTGTATATTATTCTAAATTGACAAATTAATAATGAAAATGCAGTATTTTAGGTTTAAGATTCTTTGGATATCTATATTAAAAATCTTCATTTTAAGAAGCAGAGCATTTAGAATTTAACTGTAAAATAAGCTATCCCAATTTTTAAAACTTCTTAAGTATACAATAAAAAACTACCAAAATCAACCCTTTCTAATTGAACCTTTTCGCCATTTTGTTATTTTTGTGCTAAAGTAAAAAGTTATTTTTGTGTAAACTTGATGCAAGGGCTTAGAAATCATAAATAGAAAGTAAAACTTATAAATAAAATTTTTCCATCAGAATTTAATAAAGCAGAATAAAAAATCAGTAAAGTAATAATACAGCAATAAAGAATAAAAAATTCAAAGCAATATAGACACTCCTCCCTTCCCCATCTATGCTCAGTTTCTTTGAAGTATTAGTCTATGTACTATGTATGTTTCTTCTTTAGCCTATAGAAATTCTGCAAAGTCACGTGCAATTGTTAAAATATCGATAGTAGTTTTTATTTATTTACTACTTTAAAAAAAAAAAAATTTCCTAATATAATTATTTTCAATATTATCTTTTTAATAGAAACTCTGCAATTAATGGCTAGTATTTAATAAAACAGGCAACAAAATAAACAGATAATAGTCAGAAAAAATAAATTCTTAAATTATATATTTAAATAACAATTCTCATCTTATTACAGACACTTCCCAGTTTACACTTCAGCACCTAGTTCTTAAACTACATGATTCATTCATTAGCTGAATGCTTTTCTGAGCGATGATTTTGGATTATGTGTCCAATAATTTTCTATTTTTATATGTTATCAGGGGCTGAAACTTGATCTGGATTAGTAAAGATACATAATGTATATACACCACATGTTATCGAACCATATTAGTTGACATCATATCAGAATTTATTACTACTACTCAATATTCAATTGAAGCAACTGAATCATAAAAAGAAAAGTTTTTTCAGAGCATATTTTTTTTTGTTGAATATTGGATAAATGCTTAAAATCTGATTGCTGCTGTGTATAATTTAAAATGCATTTTCTTTTTCTTCTCTAGTTAATATTTTATGTTAGTGCAGTATTGTAATAAAAATTCGAATGTAAGATATTTTATTGCATTTTTTTAAAAAGAATATTAAATTCATCTTTTATAAATCTAAATTTCTTTTTATTGATATTATGTGGTTTATAAATAGATATTGCATTTCAAATTACTATTACACTTATTGAATAGATTAAGGTACTTCAATATACTTAGTGTACTGAACTGATTTTTAAAACCAATTATAAAAAAATCTAGGAAATGATCAACGAAATTTATTCTAATGTCATCTCAACTTATTTTTTATAAAATGTCTTGTTAGACAAATTCATTTACAGTTAATCATTTACTTTGATCCTGTCCAAATCTGCTTTTTTTTTTTTTTGAAATAAGCAAACAAATTTAGAAAGTGTGCCTTAAAGCCAGAAAATGGCAGAAAATACATTTAAAATGCAGTGTTAAACATATAGAGATAAACATTTAATAACAGTGTTAAACATTTAATATGTGGTTGTGAGATTTCGTATTTAAATTACTGTGTATAACCTTAAATTTGTATGATTTTTCTAAAGCTAAGTTATGAAAAGCCGGCTTACATACATATCGGCTTATATTACAAAAAAACATAGGTCCTTTCCATTAGCTGGATAAAAAAAAAAAAAATATGTAATAAATCGACAAATGTCACATGCTTTTACTTATTTTCTATATATTTAAGATCATAAAAAAATTAATTTTTAGTAATTTGTTTTATGAATATGAGCTGTTTTTATTTTCAAAATAGTCTGTATTGCTCATTTTATTGTGTTGCCAAAAAAAAAAATATGATGTTGACAAAATTTGCACCGGTTAATGCAAAAGTACCAAAAAATAATAATTAGAGTACTGTAAATAATTTACCTGCTTATAAGCATTTTTGCACTCATAGTGACATGTTCAAGCATTGTAGGGCTTTTTTTTTATTATTATTATATAGATTTTGAACTTGAGTCAATTTTTGAAGAAAAAATACACTCACAACTTATACACGAATCTTCTTATAATTAGGAAATATAGGATATTTAATTTGATTGGAATACATTTGATGTGGTAAATAAATTTAATGCTGTTAATACAATAATTGTTCAGAAACTGGTTTAATTTCTTTTCTACTAATTTAATTTTTATTTATTTCATAAATTTACCAGGGTGTAACTTCAGCCGATAGAGAAGTGTTTGAACTTTTACCTGATGATGAAAGACAGTGCTCCTATTGCAAAACAACCTGTTTTCTATCTGCAGTAACCTGTTCATGCAACGATAGTGAGTACTTTTCAGAAAAATCTTAAGTATTTTTTTTTTTTTTCTTATTTTTCTTATTATTTTGCCACTGACAATAAAATGCAGCATATGTGGCAATATGTATGAGTGCAGAATAAATATTTTTGGTATTCTATTTTTCTTAAAATATAAATATTTCTTCTTAAAAATTCTTATTGCATATAAATATTGAGAAACTGGAGTTAAAGATAGTAGACTCTTTATAGTTGTTGAGCCTAATTTATGCCTAAAGAAAGGAAAACATTTATTTGAATAAATATTATATATTTTTCGCATATAGATTAATAACTTATATGATTTGGAAAAGTTAATTGTAATTTGTTAATATAAAGAGACACTTAAAAGTGATCTCCCCCTTAATGTACTTTCTGTCAATCTACAAAAGAAGTAATTTTTGTGTGCTATATCGAAAATTTCATAAATTTAGCTGATAATTTTCATTGAATTCCAATATGCAGTTATTATAATTTTGAATTTTTTGTTGAATTTGTTAGTTAATCAGTATTACAATTGTAGCATTTTTTTTTTTTTTTTTTTTTTTTTTTTTAACGTTTAAAATAAATGTGATTTCTTTTTAGGTCAGCTAGTATGCATTGCTCACAGAGATAAGCTGTGTTCCTGCCCACCTGAAGAACATACTTTATTGTGAGCATTTTTCCCCTCCGACTTTATGCATTTTTTTTTTTTTTTTTTTTTTTTTTTTTTTCATTCTAAAAACAAAATTATCAGAAAAACCTGGAGTCACTTTATTTATATAGACAGATTTCTTTTTATTGAATTCTAGGTTTCTCTCACATGTGAATTTAATAATTGTTTACCTATATATTTTAAATAATTCTCATTGTATAATTTTTCTTAATATTTAGCCTAACTATTTAATTATTTTAGTGACAAGATAGATATCAGTTCATATATATATATTATGGAAACTGTTTTAGTTTTTCATATTATTTATTTAAACACAAATTCATCCAATTTAAAGAAAAGTCTCTAAAATGTTTGTTTAAGATATGAAATGATATAAATTGCTACTCTTTGTTTATAATTTGTGATTTCTATATTGTTATCCAATTTCATTATGATCTTTATCTTATAGAAATTACTTTGCAAATCCATATAACAGATGGTTATGTTTCAATTTACAGTTATGTTTTTCCCCCTCTAATGGGAAAAGAGGGTACAATAATTAACTACATGTTTTTCTTACACCTATACCTTAATTAATTTTTTTTTTTCAATCTTTATGTATTTAGTGTAAAATTTTGTATAACTTTTAATACATCACTTGAGTAATTTTATATCAAATTATGAGTTCCAATCCTTTCTTATAAACTTTTAAATATAAATAAATACTAATTTTTTGAAGATAATGCCATTTTTTATAATTTTTTGTAAATAAAAATTTTTTTCTATAAAATTTAACTTTAAAATAAAATTAATTCTGACAAATGCTTAATTTCATCATTACCTTAATTTCCTTGTTTCCCATCAGGCTTTTTCTATTTAAAATTAAGTTTTCATTTACAATGGCATCCAACTTTGAACTAACTATACATGTTTGACATTGGCTTTTGGTTTCAGATACCGGTACACACTGGATGAACTACCTGTTATGCTAAACCGCTTAAAAGTGCGAGCAGAGTCTTTTGATAGCTGGTCTTCTGAAGTTCAGGATGCTCTCAGTGGACATACAAAAAAGAGTGAGTTATGCAAGTTTTCATTATTATGTAGAGAGAAAAAAATGGCATGAAAAAATAGTTCCATCCTACAAGCACATAAAAAATAAATATTTATTCATATCATATGAGGCTTTTACATAAATGAGGCTCCATCTTTTAGTTAATGAAGATGCTCAAATTGAATAATACTAAATCACAGAAACAACCTCAAGTCCCATTACATTATTGCTTAACTAATTTTTGTAGTGATTATATTGATAAAAAATAAGGATTTTTCTTATTTAATTCAATGTTTGATTGCAATTTCTTGATAAATGCTGGTAATTTTGAAGCTTCATCAGATTCCTGACTAAATTGGTGATATAACATTCTGATATATTGTATAGTAGTTCATTAATTCAGTAAACAAAAACTTTTTCAAGTCCAAAAATTAAATAATTTGTTTTTTGAGTCTTTTTTTATAAACAGTTATTAAAAATAACTGTTAAAATATGTAAACAGTTATTTTTAATAACTGTTTATATACAATATATTTTGCTGTAACATACTTAATGTCTAAATGCAATTGGTTCTAGTTGAGAGTTAATATGGGTGTCCACATGAAATCTCCCTGATTTCAAATGTTAATTGTACAGAAACTATGAGTCCTACAGATTTGAGGTATCCCGAATAACAACAGGACAAGTTTATTTTAATACATTTTTTCCCGAAAAAGTTAATTTTTGTTATAAGCATCATTGATATGTCATGTAGTTGCTATTCTTTTATTGCAGGTGTTGACTAAGGAGCAGAGATGACAACAGTACTGGAGAGCAAATCAGTGATTTTGTTTCATATTGTTTATCATCTGGGCTCTCTTTTGTGCTGTTATCATCATTTCTGCTTGTTAATCAACACCTGCAATAAAAAAGAAGGGCAATTACAAGACATCAGTAATGCATACAACAAAATTGACTTTTTTTGGGGATTGGTACTGAAATTAAACTTGTTGTGTTGCTAGTCATTATACTGCAAACCGCACATCTCTAGAACTTGTAGCCTCCAAACTATTAGAAATCAGGGAAGGGTCATGTGAACACCCTGTATTAACTCTCAACTAGAACCAAATGCATTTAGACATAAAAGTATGTTACAGCAAATATATATTGTATATAAACAGTTATTAAAAATAACCGTTTATAGAAAAGAATCAAAAAACAAATTATTTAATTTTTGGACTAAGGTGTTTTTTAACTTCATGATATAACAAGCACAGTTATCATTAATAATAAATGTTAACTGAAATTATTAGTGAAACTATGTTTTTATACTTTTTTTTTTTTTTTCTGGGGTGAAAAATTGTTAATTGATTTGAATAAATTTTTTATAAGAATAGTAACTGCGCTTTGAATAATTCCACATTTATGAAAAAAAAATTAAAATTTTATACTTAGTGAAAAAAAATTAATAGACTTGTGAATAAGTAGAATAGAGAGATATTTTTAGGTTTTATTGTACTATTTTGAAGCTTCTGAAATTTATTTAATGGCTTGTGTGAGTTAAATTTGTTTGCTTGAACCATGCAGGTTTTGTATACGATCTAAGTGTCACATGCTGTAAAATATTTTCTTTTAGTTTTAATATTTTATGATATTTTTGAGACATAATTTTACATGTAGTTTCAAATATGTTTACAGGATAATATTTGCATTAAAAGCAAAACTAAATTTCTAAAATGCATTAATTTGATATAAAAATTCATTCATATTAAAAGTTTTTCCATGTCTTTTAAATTATACAATTTGTGGAAAACTTGAGCTATTTTTGATTTCAATCAAATAGCGTTGTTTTGCTTATGGTATGATAATCATTTGAAATTTCTCTGTTATTTCTCATTTTTCTCGTAAAAGATATTGAGTAACAAAAAAAAAAAAAAAAAACCTTATGTTTATACAAGCTCTGCCACATTTAAGAGATAGAATGTAAATTATATGAATTCTATGGTGAAATTTACCCTATTTATAGGCCATTCAAATAGATTTGGTTTTTAAATATCAGAATTTTTCTGAGTCTGGATATATTGCAGGCATCAGTGAACTTAGAGACTACTTGACAGAAGCTGAAGAGAAAAAATTTCCATCCACAGAACTTTTAAAAGATCTTGCAGATACCATTGATGAAGGGGAGAAATGTACGGCTATTGCCCAACAGTTGCTTAGCACACGCATACGAACTAGGTATTTAGTTTCTTTTATCCACGACTATTAGATGTTGTTACATTTTTTATAGATTCTGAAAGAGATATTTTTTATATAATATTATAATTTAAGAGTTTTTCTAGTTAATAAATATTTATATAAAAATTAATTCTTAATGTAATGTTAAGAAGATATTCAATTTACATAGTTTATTAAAAAGATTTTTTTTTCCCATATCAGTTGCAAATATATTTAAATAGTATCTTTTTTAATTCACCCTATTCCAAAATCAATATTTATCATCTGACAATGATTACAATCATACTGCATAGAAAAATGTTATATTTACAAAAAACAATATTTAAACCATTTTTACTGCTGATTAAGTAAAAGTAAAGATATGAAATTGATTGTTTTTAAGCATGAAAGATTTTTTTTTTTAAAGTTTTTATAACTATGCAATGTGTGCAATTTTGATAATTTTTAAGAGAATATATAATATTTTTTTAGAGTATAGAACTATTGTTATGAATAATGAACAAAACAACTAAGTTTCTTTCTTTCATTCCAGGGCACGTCAGGTCAATGAAGTGAATCAGACTCCTCGTTTGACCTTGGAAGATTTGCACGTCTTTCACCAGCAGTTGTCCACTGTGCCTTGTGAGATCAAGGAACTGATCCCTGTTAAGGTACTTGTTGTTTCTTTGTCAAAATACATTTGCTTATTTTATAAAAATATTTGTTTATCTATAAATGATCCAAATTTTTTTTTTATAAATGCTTAGTTTGTTATTTGATTAATAAGTGGATGAAAGTTGAAATTATTAAGTACTAGATTAAAGAAATAAAAATGCTTAAAGATTTAAGTCTAGAAATTAAATGAAAGATAAAGTAAGAAGGTAAAGTAATTGGGAAAGTTTCTGTTTATTTTGAAATTATTGAAGGGAAAGTGTGCATGTCAACTTCTCAGGAAATAAAAAAAGTATTTCTCTGAAAAAATAATTTTATTGCATGAAAATATTTTTTTTTTTTTAACAAGATGTGAAAAAAATTAGTTATTATTTGAAAATAGAAACAACTGTACTCCTAACTTTCTTTATTAAAAGCATATCTTCTATGATAGATTAAAATGGTTCTGTGTTAAGATACATCCTGTTGTTTGCTTAAAGATACATCCAACAAGCCACTCAATAAAACATGTATTCAGTTTGATTGTCTCGGTTATTGGCAGCTATAATATTAGTAGATTCCTTTCCTGGTATTGCTACTTTCTGAATTTTTCTGAATGAATGGTGTCATTTAAGAATAGCATACTTATTCTTTGTGTTTTAAATAGCACACTTACAAACCGCCTTGGCAAAACAAAATCATCAATAACATTTTAAAGAGCAAATTAGTATATTTTTCTAGTTAATAAAAATCAAAGGTTTGTTGTTTGGGTTGAAATATGTTTTTCTTTTGAACATCGTTGAGCCTCATGTAGCACTTACGTGTACTATGAAGAGCACATCAATGGGTGAAAAGGGGAGGGCAGTGCTTTCAAAGAGGATTTATAAGACTAACTGCACTACATACGCATATTGCACATGCGAAAACCTAGAAAACTTCATTTCTTTGCTGAACTATCATTGCAAGCAGCTTTTGCACAATTATTTCTATAGCCTTTGAGTCTCCTCGTTTCTGGAAGCTGTTGCTACAACAATGCCGCCAAAGGATTCAAACCTCGGTCCTGTTGTACACCAGCTGTGCACGATGGGTTGTGAGATATGTAATATTGAGATTAACATTGCACATGGCAGCAAGATCGATTGCTGATGGCACATGTAGCATGTTTGACATGTGAAAAAGCTCAAGTTCAATTGCCATATAAAAAGCTGCAGTCACTATTTATTAAGCCCTATGAAAATGTAATTAGAGTTGAAGCATTATTTACTACTACTTAGTAGAATACAACTGCTGCAGATAAGTAGGATATCTTTGTGCCATGATTTTTATTTTCCTCTAAAAACAGGCATATAATTTTATAAATTTTCGAAAAAAAAAAAAAAAAAAAGAAAAAAAATGTGTTATCCCAATTTACATAAGTGTATACTAAATGTATATTTTTAGCAAAATTATGTGTAACAATACTTTCGTATTTTAATAATATAAATTTATATAATTTCAAAATGTTGATGCACATAGTATTGAAATTGCTGGCAATCTTTAGGTAAGCATTTCATATAAAATAAAACAGTAGAATGTAACAAATAAACAACAGAAAAATTATATTTAATTTTAAAGTCTCTTTACTGTTCCTGACAAGATCACATGAAATGCTGGCATGTAAGAAAAAAAATATTGAAATAAAATGAGATTGTGAAATTTATTGAATGTATTTTTGCATTTTTATTCATATTTTCATTTAAATTTCTTTAAAGTGAGAAATAACAATGATAATTATGTACATATTAATAAGATAATGTTAATGTAGTTGTTTATGTTAATTATTATTTTTTTTGAAAATTAATTAGTGCAGCATTATTATTATATGTCTCTATAATTTTTTTCTGAACCTTCTATTTTTGAAAAAAAAAATTTGCATCTAGCATTTAAATTGCATATTGGGCTTATAAACGATTTTTATGTGTTCATATCAACTAATTTATTATTTACATTGCCAAGTTTACTTTGTGCTTTATCATGGCATAAGTGCGACACATAAGATAGAAAATATGTTTCCTTTTAAGAAAATTAAAAAATAAATCAATTGCAGATTACATCCTAACTTCTTCAATCTCAGTTGTAATTATTATTTACTTTCTTGATTAATGATGCATTTTAAGTAAGTTATTATTTTCTGCAGATCAAGTTTAAATGTTTTGTTTGAAAAATAAGGTTAATTATGAAATGACCATAATCTTTGGTTAATATTTGATAATTTTAAAAATAAAGTAATGTAAAAATGTATTTAAAAAATTTCAAAAAGTTTTATTGATTTTAGAATTTAAGGTTGTTGCTTAAGAAACAAATAACTAATTCCATTTTTGAGCACAAAGAATTTCAAATTTATTTTAACAAATATAAGTACTTGAACCTATTTCTTTTCAGTTCAGGTTAAAAGTAATGATGTTTAAAATTTATGTGAGTGTAGCTGTAAGAATTTAAAAAATGATCAAACTGGCAACAACTATCTAGAAGAAGAAGAATGCAAATGTCATCAGAATAAAAATAGATTCTAAAATGTAATAATAATTATTAAGCCCTCATCTTAATCATAAGGTAAATTAATTTGGCTTATTGTATTATGATTATTGTGTATAATTTCAATTAGTACTGTTGTTGATTGATTTGTTCCTGTCAACAAAGCTTGTACACTGAGTAAAACAAGTATTTTAATGTTTTGACTTCTTTATTCCAAAACATTTAGCACATTTTCTAATCTTTTTCGCAGGAATTGCTAGACCGATGTGTGGCTTTCCAGGTGGAGGCTCAAGAAATTCTAGACGACGAGAAAGTAACAGATCCCAGACAACTCGAGAAAATCCTGTTGACAGGCACTAATTTAGATATAGAGATACCAGAGATGATTCCACTGAAATATGTAAGATTTTTTTCTAATGCAAAATGAGAGGTGTTCATGTGTGTGACTTTTTTTTTGAAAAGAATGCATGCCATTCTATTATTAATTATTATTTTATTTTTACTGCAAATAAAATATTTGGGAATTATTTTTAAAACAAAGAAATTTGAAATTGACTATCTTGATTCTTCTTAAAAAGACTTCTTTGCATTTAAAAAGTTTTAATGTAGAAATTATAATCACTCATATTTATTAAAACCTGATATTGATGTGGTTAAGTTTATTGTTAAAACTATTAACACTATTTTTTATTTTTTTTTTTTTTTTTTTATTTTTATTGTTGAAAAAGAAATATCTTCATTTAGAGTAAAGAATAAATATTGAAATAAAAACTTTTCCCTATTCAATATAAATAAATTCATTTGCATAGTTATCCATATTTTAACTTCATCTTTACTTATCAACTAGGAATATTCCTATTTTTTAGTGTCTTTGTAACGAAAGGATTGAAGGGTTTGGTAAAATTCCATGTTCAAAGTAGAAATTTTTATTATAAAAAATATCAAATTCTATTATATGAAATAGAATGTTATCAAGATATGTTAATTACATTTTGTGTTTTAAGATGTATAAATTTATGGAGAAAAAGAAACATTTTCTAAAAATTCTGTTTAGTTTTTTTGTAAGCAAATTCAAAGCAAAGATAGCAATATAGAATTGATCAGGAGAAAAAAATTGAAAAAAAGTTTTAAAAAAAAACCCTTCTACTGAAGAAAATCAGTGTAAATAAATGTTTAATTCTTAGAAGCTTTTATATAAGTGGGTAAATAACAATCTATTTCATTTATGTATTATCTAATAAAAATTTGTAGCTTTTATTGTGTGTTTACATATAACCAAAATATATAAAATTAAAGTCGGTTTAGAGTGAAAATAGTAAGTGCTAATAATTATTTATGATAAGACTGTTAGACATATGGTATATTAATTAGTTCTACCTTTGCAATTATAAAAAAATCATGTAAATTCTTTTTGCATTTTAGAAAACAAAGCTGAAGTACTATTTATAAAAAAAGTTATTAAGAAATAAACATTATTCATAAAAGTGACGTTTGTGTAGGATAATATTTTTGTTAAATTTAGTCATTATTACTGAATCATAAAATCTAATAATAGTAAAGGAAACAGTTGCATGAATAATCCCGATGCTAGGAACTTCTTGATTTCTGTGTTCTTAAATAGGTACTTACAAAATAAAATGTGGGAATTCTTGCTGGCAAGTCAGAGACTTCAGAAAGTGGGAAAGCCCCCTTGTTTCACAGATTCTCCTTCCTTCATTATTATCTTACTTTTGTTTCATCGGATCTGCAATCAGTCGTAAAAAGTTAATTAGTTGATTATGATAATAGGTCTAGTAATAGAAAATATCTTAGTGGAAGTGAAAAATGAAAAAGAAAGATGCAATTTGAAGGAAAAAAATAATTAGTTACCTAAAATAAATCAATACTTTAAGAGTGAGGAAGAAACATGAATAGTATGGCAGAAATATAAAAAAACAAACAATTATGTTACTTTGTATTGAGGGGGCCCCTATTCAAAAAATTTGCTATGGGCCTCAGATGGTATAGTTATGCCACTGATTGTATTTATGCTTAAGGAAGTTTCACTTTTATGTACTTTGATATGTATAAATGTAAATAAAGCATTTTATTGCTGTGTATTTTTTTCTGATTCACATTGAATTAAATTAAATTTCTCATAAATGACAATAATAAAATAATTTCAAATATAATAATTTAATTTGTTGTTGTTCTAACGCAGTTGGCAATACAGAGACAGTTAATCTTTATGCCATAAGCAAGGTCTGTAGTGTTACTCATTTAGCACTACCCAGGGGGCGTGTAGTCCCTTGGATAGTGCTAAATGAGTAACAGCATACATATTATTTATCTATAATTTACATATTTATAATAATTATAGTTTACATATTAATAATTTATCTATAATAATGCATATTAGTTATCTATTACTTAGGATTACATATGCTTTATCTATAATTTAATTTAGATATTAACAATTTTATTTTTAAGATAATGAGTTTTTAAAACTACTACTGAATGACTCATTGCTCCTACATCTGGAAAATATGTCAAAATATTATTAAATAAAATCAAATGATAAATGAATTTTAAATGTCGAGAATTTAAACACCATTTATATTCAATTTAAATAGGAATACACATTTTAAATTTTTTTTTCTTGTTACAAATAAACAAAAGTGAAATCAGTCAATTTTCTTTTAGAAACTAGATCAGTGTCTGTGGTTGGAGGAAGTTCGGGGGATCCTGATGTATCCTGATCGTGTTACACTGGAGGTGTTGCGAGGGCTTCTGGAGAAGGGAATCACTCTGCCTGTATACCCAACAGTGGAGAAAGTGATGGCAGAGTTGCAGGAACTATTGACCTTCGGGGAAAAATGGGAAGAAAAGGCGAAGAGCTACTTACAGACAAAGCAAACTTTGACCACCGTCGAGTCGACTGTCCGAGATGCAAGCAACATCTCTGTGCACCTGCCTCATGTGGTACAGCTTACAGATGCAGTACGCAAAGCTAAGGACTGGTTGCAGCGACTTCAGCAAATACAGGTAACTTTTAGGCATTTTAATTATACAGAAAAAGACATTTTAATTGGACAGAAATTTACATCTCACTCGCAATCAAAGATTTGCAGTTTTTACCAGATATTGATGTTAAATGTATGTGACAAACATTTATAACCTACTATATTCGACAAATGATATTTATTTATTTCATATGTGTTGATTAAAATATCAAAAAAAAAAAAAAAAAAAAGAATTCCAATCTGTAATGAAACCATAAAGTATTGCTTTAGTAACATTGCTCATAAAATATTTTTGGACAAAGTGATTAGTAGGAAAGCAAACATTCTGTATTATTTCTAACAGCATCTGAATGAAGAATTCTTTGTTTAGATTTTAGATTAAATTTGATGCTGATTCTAGTTTCTTTAAATTGTAGAGCTCCAGTTTTGTATGCTGTTTTAAAAATAATTCTGATTAAAGTTTCGAAGTTCTTTATTGTCATACTGTTTAAAGAAAAAACTATAAAAGTAAAGTACTAATAATGCTAAATTTCTCTGAAAATAATTCATTGAAATGAAAGACATTACTAGAAAAGAAATATCAATGAGCATTATTCTGAGAAATAATGTTTTTATATTTTAATTGCTACTTGATCTTTTATTGTCCATGATACTGGATGAACCACCTGCCACTTTCTTTTAAAGTATTTCTCAAATATCAAGAATAGATTGTTCTGAATCATTAAATAATGTTTTTAAATAAATAATAAATAGCAGCACAGAAGTTGGTGAAGTCAAATAAGCAAAATAGCTCTATTTAGGTTCATAATTATTATAGAAAAAAAAAAAAATTTATATGCATACTATATATTATTAAACCTTGTCCATTAAAATTGGGGGAGAAAAACTATAAAAAATTTATTATTTCTTCCATTATATTCAGATATCTTACACCAAATCTAAAAAAGGATGAATAAATCGACAAAAGATATTAATTTTCATTACATTTTATTATAAGGCAAAATTTGAAATTTAATAAATTAATAAAATTTGAGATCATCTCGTGTTTTAAATTAATCTTAGCAATTAAAATGTCTTTTAATTATTCATTCTTCATTTCTAAGTAGTTCTATTTTTTTTAATCTTAATCTATTGAATCAAAATTTAATTTATATGTAATATTTACAATAAAATTTATTTATTAATAGATGAATATAAAAATTCTATTCATTAAATTTAAAAAAAATAAAACTCATTTTCAATAACTCATTTCTAAGTTATTATATTATTAAAATAAATAAAGCTTTTTGTACCAATAAAATACAGTATTATATGACTGAATTGATTTTCAGGGTGAATTAAACTCTCGTTTTCTTTCATGATATTTTCTGCTTAAAATGCCTGTATCATTTTTCATATTTTGACAATTAATGTCATGAGCATATTTTATATCTACTGATTCTTGCTTGATGTGTCATTCATTTTGGCAGAAAGAGGAACTCAAAAAAGTGAATTTGCTTTTGTTTGTTCGCTCAGATTTAAAAATGCTAAAATGTGCAATTCAGTTGTGGATTATTTCATCAAATTTTTTCTTCAAGAGATGTTGATCAGATTTGAAATTATTTTGAAAATTATGGATTTTTAAAAGAAATTTTGTATTAAAATATTGCAAATATAGTCATTTGTGTAAGAGATGAGAACTAATCCATTGACTGCATGTTTTCAGAATGAAGCTCACAATCCCTACCTTGAAGTGTTGGAACAGCTACTTGTGAAAGGCCGGCCCATTCCAGTACGGCTTGATCAGTTGACACAGATTGAACTGCAAGTGGAGGCAGCACGCAGCTGGAAGGAAAAGACCTCTCGCACCTTCCAGAAAAAAAATTCTGGTTACACCTTACTTGAGGTATCTCTCTCTTTCTCTTGGCCTATTCATTTGGATTTCTTCTGAAACAGACAAGCTGTTATGAAATTATGACACACTCATCGTCTACTTGCTCACAATAAAATAAAACAAAGCAAGTGAGCAATTAAAAGGAAAATAAAAGAGTTGAATAGATGGGTTGATGTTTGTATGAATATTAATAGAGAAAAAAAAAAAATTGCGAGTGGTTTAACTTTGTGGAGAAATTTTTTTTTCCCCCATGTTGTTCAGTAATAAATAAATATGTTAAAGATGAATTTTAAGGAAATCCTGCAATAATGTATTGCTTACAACTAAGGGAAATTTGCTTAAAAAAGAAAGGAAAAAATTCCAGAGAATTGCAAGAATTCTGAGACTTCATGTTTGACTTGCATTCTTTCAGAAAGTTAAAGTTAAAACCAGTTTAGAGTGAGGTTTTCGCAGACAGTTTAATTTTTAGGTAATAAGTAATTAACTTAAAAACGAATTTTTAAAGAATGTAATCAAATATATTGTGAATTCTTGAAATAATTTTATTTGAAAGAATTGTTGGGTTTTTGTAGTGTTTTCATAAAATAGTTTACACTTATAATTTCACCATTTAAAATTCCTTAATTTCCAATTTGTGCTTACAATGTTTAGTAATATATCTGAAAGAACCTTTAGTGTAAGATCCTCTACGAAGAGAGGTAATGTGTATTTTTATATTCCAAAAATTCATAACATTAAAATAATTAAACAGCTCATGTCATTTTTTATTTGTTTTTATAAAATTTTTGTTTATTTTACAGAAAATTAATTTGTTCTACATAATTTTAAATTACAAATTTATCTTTATAGCTGCATATTGTAAATATTAAATTACTTGAAATTTGCTGTAGTCTGAACATTCATTTCATCAAATGTTTTATATATGGATTATATAATCATAAAAAATAATTGTTTATAACAATACTTGTCATTTAGAATAAAAACAGATATTGTATACAAAAGTCATAACATTAAAAAAAAATATTCAATAGTTGCATGCATGAAATTAAGATGTGCTGATAAATGTAAAGCTTTAAATCTATAAATAAAAACTGTTCTGGATTGTTTTAGATGTTTATCTACTTTTTTTAAAAGAAGTTTTAAGCATATTTTAATTCATTGTTTGCAATAATCGTCTTTTCTCGGAATGCAGGTGTTGTCTCCTCGCAAGGACATAGGATCAGCTGCTGTTCCCAAAAGCAAAAGGAAGCGCAAGGATTTTGATGATGATGATGCATCGAATGACAAATTTGACGAAGTTAAAGATCCTGCAACCATTGTAATTCAACTTTTAGAACTCCCTCTTTTTTTTTTTTTTTTTTTTACCTTCTGAAAGGAATTATTCATCTCTGATTTTGCCTATTTTACTTTCAATAGCTTGTGCGGGATGGAGTTTTCAATTCATTGGTATTTCTGTGCATAAAATATAAAATATATTAGATTTTTAAATTATTTTGCTATGAAAATTACATGTGCTGGAGATCTTGTTCGGTTTTATTTATCATGACATTCATTTTTCTATGTAGATGTTATATTTCTTTAAAGGGTAAGAATAATTTCTTGTTTCTGCACTCTGAGTGCAGAATAGTTCTTTAATTTCTTTCTTCTTGCATGAAAATTAATAATATTAATACATTAAATTGAATAGGACAAGAATTTAAAAAAAAAAAATTAATATATTCTCACATGTTTTAAATATTGCAAAAAGGCCTGAAGTTAAAAAAATGTTTAATTCATAAATATAAAATTCATAATGAAATATTTCAAAATCTAAATTTATTGTATAAACATTCAAAATATTGGGGAGGGAAAAAAAAAACGAAAAATAGAATGTAAAAGTAACTATTTTGAGAATTGTAGTTGATTTTATAGGATGTTTTTAATTTTATAGTTGATATTTTTGCAGTCTTATTAAATCTATTTTTGCAGGTTGCTAACTTCAAAGAGGCTGAGCGCAGAGAATTGGAAGCAATGACTCAGCTGCGAGCTAGAAATGAACAAAAATGCAATGAAGAGCGAACAGAATCTCGCTTTTGCATTTGCCACAAGCCCTATTCTAATGGCATGGTGCAGTGTGAGCTTTGCAAGGACAGCTTTCATGGTATGTAGTGATTGAAATCTGTTTTGTTTAACCTTAATGTTGCAATTATTTTCAATCTTTATCAGTTTGGATTTTTTTAAATTATGGTTTGCCAATATTTCTAGCTATGAAATTGTTGATTCTTTTCTATGATTCAGCCTTCACAATTTTAATTATACCAAAAGCTTATTTCATGATGTGCTATTAAGAAAATGGAGACTCTCTTTTTTTTTTTTTTTTTTTTTTTATTAGTGGCCATAGTTATAACTATCAGCTTATTATGCTGATGTATAAAGGGTCCATATGACAGGCTGATTTGTGAAATCTTAGACCATGCTGGGCAAATAGTATTTTCCAATAATGTATGATTGGATGATTATAGATTTTAATGTGTGGTGGCTCTTTCAACCTTATCCTACAAATGCTCAAATATTGTGTTCCTCAAAGTGAACCTATACAATAGAATCATTATAGCAGGGATGCATTCTTTTTTTTTAAAGTAATTATCATCATTGGGATAAACAAGCCGCATAATGGTATGTACTTATTCAATAGCTTCAAATTTTTCATCAATATAAGTGAGAGGACCCAAGGCAAGTCAGGTAAACAAATTGTCTCTACTTATTTGAAAGGTTGTAACAGTATGAAAAATGTCCATATTTTTGTGCTGTTTCTGAAAAAATCCTCTCTTGGCTATCTGCATGTTGTAATTTAAAATGTGATTCATCAGACTGCATAACTTGTTTCCAATTATTTACTGTGCAGCTCATATTTTTCTGAGTGAATTTGAGATATTTTATTGTGTTAGCTGCAGACATCAGTGGTGTTAACTAGTATTTCCATTTTATATCACTGTTAATATTGTCTGCTTATTACCATTTTGGTGGCATGTTGAGATCCACTGTCTTGCAGGAGAGAACAATCTTTTGAATATTGAAAGCTGCAACTGCTCTTTTCAACTTCTCAATATAGTAGTATTGTTGTCTGCTTGCTAGCAACTAGTTGTGTCAGGTATTGTGTTGTAGGCGTCTGGTGAACGGAAACAGTCCAATCTTTCTATTGACAGTAATGTATTTACAATACTTTACACAAGGCACCCTGTGCCACTTCTACAATATCAATTCTATTTAATAGTTAAAAACCATGAACACATGGCACGGTCCCTGACCGTCTTAGTTGCTCCTAGTGTTCTCCTCCTCGTCTCAAAATCTAACCGCATGTACTTTACCAGTTCATGCAGGTATGGTACCAGTTACTGGTCACAGTGGCGACCTCCTGCGTCCATTTAATTATAGTTAAACCTTACAGTATTTTAGATGTTTTATTAGATACACTGATCAAATTTGCATCAAAAGGGTTGCATATCCTATCATAATGTTTTGTTGGTATTATAAGAATGTTAAATGCAATAATCCATTTGCATTTGCTATTGTTCCAAAACATGTTCAATAACATGTATTAAAGCGTTTAATTGCATTGGACAGGAAATTGACATATGAAAGGTACATGTAGATAACCCGTCGGGAGGAGATTAACAAACATCTGAAGTTTTCTATTATTTCAAACTGTATAATTTGCCATAGCTTCCTGTAAAATGTATATATAGCATATTGCAGACTGCTATTGTAATCTGCTTGCTTTTTAAATATATTCTACAAATTAATAGATATATACATTGAAAAAAAATTCAGCTAGAAAAATTCAGCTTTTGAATGATATAGTTATCAAAATTAAATTATAAAGATGCAGCTCATAATTATATAATATGTTGTGTAAAAAAATATAGATTTGTGTTAAAATGAATTTGCTGCAGAATTCTTTAACTTGTACCAAGAATTATAAAGCTCACCATTATTTTAATATAAAGAAGTAACATTATTATTATTATTTAAATAACACATTTTTACTATGCAAGATAATAAATTTCATTGAAAAGTAAATCTAAAATTAAAATATTAAATATAAATATTTGTGTGTGTGTTATGGATGTATATGCTTGTACTTTGATACAAAGCATAATTTGAATTTTTTTTTTTATATATATATATTTTACTAAATGCTACAATGTTGAATTTTTTTGAGATTATTCTTTTTTAATATATGTAATGAATAATAATAAGAGTCAAAAGATATTGGAAGCTGCCAATTTTCTTAAAATATGGAAATGACAAGTGTTCTTTTCTAGAGTCTACATGTAATAATGGGTTGGGGCTATATCCTATATATGCTACACACAAATTCTTCTCTCCGAATTCATTATTTTCCCTCTATTGGATCTGCAATTGTTTATTTATTTTGATTAATCTCGCAAGTTATGGATTTTATCTGATATTGCTTTTTCAATTGAATGTGATAGGCCACATTATCTTATAAAATCATAGTTAATCATAAAGATAAATTTCAGCTGCTATAATTCTCTGTGCATTTGAACCACTTGCAGTATTTATATAGATTATTTCTATTAATGCAAGAAAATAAAATACAAATTTAACAGATTCATCTTGGTTATCTTATTTATTTCCTTAAATATATTTGCCATGTTTATATGTATTATGTTCAGTCAATTAAAATTTGTAATGATGGTTCAAATGATGCTCTTTCGTGAATTTTAAATAGAATTTGCCTAAGCATGATTTCATGTTTTCTTTCATACAGTACAGTGCCTTCCATCACAGCAATCTGTGCGTAAGAGCCAGGGCGGCGGGCGCTTTCTGTGTGGGTGGTGCCTGCGGTCACGGCGCCCTCGATTGGATTCCATCCTCACTTTGCTGTTGTCCTTGCAAAAGTTACCAATGCGCCTTGCCGAAGGAGAGGCATTACAGTGTCTAACAGAAAGAGGAATGGCCTGGCAGGTGAGCTTATCATTTTCTACTACCTTTGACAAATTAAAATATATATATATATATATATACAATTTAATGGGATTTTTAAAATTTAGGTTTGATAGGTTTTTCTAAAAAAAAAAATTTATTATATGTATGATATCGACATATGCAAATTATTTTAATTTAAAAGAAAAAGCTCTAGATTGTTATCAGAGGGCATTAATAATCTTAATATAACAAAGATATCTTTATTAACCCTTTTTAAATATTTATTTATGGCTAGTATGTGTTTGACAACTTTATGTATATTATTTATTGACTAACTTATTCTTGATGAATGTTGGAAATTTAAGA
Source organism: Caerostris extrusa (assembly GCA_021605095.1). Taxonomy (NCBI): domain Eukaryota; kingdom Metazoa; phylum Arthropoda; class Arachnida; order Araneae; family Araneidae; genus Caerostris; species Caerostris extrusa. Next base: position 141,557 of record BPLR01021450.1, read on the forward strand.
AAGGAGTAATTTAAAATCATTAAATTAAATAGCCCTAATACAATTAATGGTAGATCTATTAAGTTGGATCAGTTTATAAAATTATGATTGTACGTGAGTTTTAAAAACAATATATATATTGCATCATCTAGTGTTTTCCTTCTCGCATGATTGACATTCAATTACTTTAATATTGTCTGCTCTTCATGTACAAAGATTGCCTCAGTACAAAGTACAAATACAATCAAATATTCAGCATATCCATATATGTTGTTGTTTCTTATCCCACTTGGCTGGCCAAGCCCACAAGCCCATACTTACTCATGATTGAAGGGGAAGGAAGCAGCTTCTGTTGTGATGGAGCACCCATAGGTAGAAGCCTGACTTTTGCTCCATGGCGCTCTTACAGTCATAGAAGACCGGGACCTACGGCTTAAAGTGGATTCCGAACCACTACAAACATCCATGGCACCGCCGGGATTCGAACCCGAAACCCGTGGCACCGAGAGCGCTAGACACTCGGCCATTCAGGTCCCAAATTTGCCAACGGCACGCGGTGTTCCCAGGTGGTCACCCACCCAAGTACTGACCGCACCCAATGATGCTTGACTTCGGTGATCTAACGAGAACCGGTATATTCAGCATGGTATGGCTGTTGGCATATCCATATATGAAAATATTAATGAAATGTATTTTTCTATTCTTTTGTTTACTTTTATATACAACTAGTCCTTTTTTTTTTTTTTTTTTAATTGGTGATTGTATTTTCTGGTATAATTTTTAAAATAGAAATTTTAGATGTTTATGTATTTCATATTTAATTCTCAAATGACAAAAGTGCAGATATTATTACCTTACTGAAATGTAAACCATTCAGTAATTTTTGTCTTTAAACAGCTGGGATCTTTAAAAAATTATTTTATAATAAATGTATATTTATTGATCAATTCTATGGTGTTTTTTATTTTGATGGCAAACTTTCGCAATGAGATGATATTCAATTTCAATTTATTAATTTCTGAAGAGTAAATTCTTATGATTCCATTTATTAGTAGTAATGTCTATTTTATGTTTTATTTCTTTTAATTAACAATTCTTGATTCATTTAATTTTTCAAATTAAAAAAAAACGAATACATATCGCTAGACAAATACATATATAATTAAAACAGATTGATTTGAATCAATTTATTTATTATTATGGTAAAGGAAAACATCAACTATCATGTCAAAGTTTTTTTCTTCTTCTTCTGATGTTTAAATAGATTTTTACTGTTAAATTTATATAAAATTAATTAAATAGTTAGAGAGTGTTGATATATTTTTTTAAATGATTTTAGAGCCATTTAATGTAAGATATAAATACTTATTACTGTAGTTTCCAGCTTATAATCTGTGAATTATATGTTATAAGCACCATGTTTCATGGTGTAAATTATAGGCTTATGTGTACCTATCTGTGGAAATATTTTTTAATGAATTTTTCATAAAAAAACAAATTTAAAAATACCATCTGAAAAATTGCTTTGTGTTTGAAATTGACAAGTTTTATTCATAAGAAAACCAGGTAATCTTCTAAACATAAAAAAGAAAAGAAAAGTTATGGGTGATAGATAGGAGGTATACTTTAACAAAAGTGTGAATAATGTAATTCACCATTGCACTACATTATCAGCCTTTTTTATTCTGGTAATAAAAAGGCTGATGATGAAGTTACAGATGAGAATTTAAAGCACCTTACAGAAAGACAAAAAAAAAAAAAAAATGAACTGAATGAGTGAGCAAATTAGAATGAATGATATCCAAATTTTCATTATTCTAGTAATTATGAATATTGGAAAAATTTAGTCTTTTCACCCTGATTCTTAAATGCATATTTTTTTAAGCTTTCCTTTTCTTAAATTTATAATCTAATGCAAATTTTGGCATCAAAAACACATTTTAAAACTGGAAAACATTCTGGTAAATTTTTTGTTATACATGTAAAAATGGAATTTAAAAAAAAAACCAGACCCAAATATCTACAGATTATATACCACTGTGAATTATGCGAGGTTTTTTTTTTACTAAAGTTTATACCTATAGGTAAATATAGCACTGCATTTTGGTATTTAAAATAAGTCTAATGTTTTTTTTTTTTTAATTGCAAATTTGCATTTTGTTATCCATGTCAAATTCTTATTCAACTTTGCTTTCCATTCCATCAATCATGATAGATTTCCACTCAGGAAAGGAAAAAAAAAAAACCCTTTTTTTCAGTTGGCTGGTTGCATACAGTATTGTGCAAATTAATTGGCGCAAATACAAAAATTTTCATATATGAGATTTTATTAGCACAAGTTCACTTACATACATTTCATAGCATTCTATTATCAAATATGTCCTCTTCTAGCTTTAATAATATTCTGTATATGTTTTTTGTATGGATTCTACTAACTTAGAATGTACATTTTTGATGTAATCATCATGAAACCAAACTTTTATGTTATTCTCGATCATTTTCTCTTGGTTGAGCAATCCATCTTACTTGCGTGCCTCTTCACAAATTTTCAATGGAATTAACATCTGAGAATTACCAGGACAATACAAAATTGCTAGTGTTTTTCTTGGGGAAGTTTTGTTTTTAGAAGTATGGCATGGAGCAGCATTTTGTTGAAACACCAATATTGGCAGCGAACATTTGCATAAAAGGCATAATTTTTTATCTTGTAATATTGAAGTGTACTTTTGAGAGTCATCATTCCATCGACTAGTACTAAGCTGCCTGGTCCACCTAATGTAAAATACTTCATTTGTTTATTTCAAACAATATTCATCAAAAACAGTTAAGCACTCTTTTTGAGGGTGCTTAACTGTTTGATTGAGATGTTGTTCCTTGATGTGTTGTCCAGCTTTTTGTCTGACAAACGTTGTTCAAAACCCTTGCAAAAATAATCTGTTTGGCCACTGAGTACAATCTTACTATTTCGTACCGGAAATTTGTATGTCCGAGGTGTTGTCTTACGTTTTGGGAAAACTGTTTCAAACCTATTTTGCTTATTGATAATCCTGGAAACACTATTTTTCAACTCAAACTGCTGCAGCAATACTCCTCACCTCCATTGAGGTATGCTGACTTAGGGTAACAATACTAGTCCTGGGAGTGATATCCATTTTTTCATACATATGAGAACAAGACAGCTCGCGCATTCAATCGTTTCTTATGGCAGCTGGCTTGAAAATGCCCTACCTGGGATAATCATATGGTCAAACCAGTTTAAACTAGTCAAGGACAACATCTTTCCGTAGCAGAATGTAGTTCAAACCTGCTTCAGACAGGAAATCCCTGTGAAATGACAAATCTTATGAAAAATTATGCTTATACCAATTAATTTGCACAGTACTGTAATAGTGTACATCTCTGTAGACTTTTCAAGTAATATGTTGAAAAGGAGTCAATACAAAAAAAGTTCAGAAGTAGATTAGAAGTATGACTGGTGCATTTGTCCTTGGTACGATTTTACTTTTGAAAGTCATTGTGATAAGAATATTGAATATCTTTTGAAAATATGGCATATAATTTTCCTGTTATTTCTTATTTTTAATTCTCACTGTAAAAGGACCTGTAACAATTGTTAATCACTTGCTGACAATTTCTTTGTATTTATGGAAACCTGTTTTATGCATCTTTTTTGTTTTGTTTTCAACTTTTTTTTTTTTTTTTTTTTTTTTTACAATCATTTAAGTAAATCCGTTGTCATAAAAAAGTGCCAAATTTCCATGAATGTAAGTTGTGTTGCTTCTTATAGGACCGTGCCAAACAGGTTCTGAAGACAGATGAGCTATCATCTGCCCTCACAGCCTTGTCAGTCATAACGCAGCAGAAGACAGAGTTGACATTCACTGAGAAATCAGAGCAGATTGTACATGCAGAATTACAGAAAGCTTCAAATACAACAGAAAGTAAGCCGGAAGATCTACTTCAGAGGTGTAAGTAACAACAAATTCTCAAATGAGGAAATTATCTTTGTGATTACACGTGTAGCTTATATTTATACTTATCATGTAGGTAACTATTACATGTGTGATTTCTTCATCATATGCCACTCTCTTTATACCAAATGGGTAGTATCAAACTTGATAATATTCTTTAAGTTTCTGTGTTAGAAGAGTCAGGTTTAAAAATCTGGCATTTAAGACCAATTTGAAAGATTATGTGTCTATATTGGAAATGCAGACACACACACATAAAAACAACTTATAGGTCACAAAAAACCTTTCTTTGAACATGAAGCATGCAGGTTTCTTAGAACTTGTAGGGATGTTTGCTTTTTCAAAATTTTAGTGTAGTGTAATGTTACCTTTCTGAAATACCATATATCATATAGATCATATTGAAATTGTGATCTATATTTATACAACCAATAATGACCTTACCAAGAAATTCTTTGGTAAAAATATACGAATTAGATTATCATCTTTTTAATTTATTTTACTTGTGCAATCAAGCTGAACACATAATTTTTTTAAAGCATTTGCTTAAACCTCATAAATTTTGAAACATTGTGACTGATATTCTATTACTGAAACTTTTATTTGCAGTTTCTAGGGGATTTTTTAAACAAAAATATTACGTGAATCTAAAACTATTTTTTGTGTTCTTTTATTTTTCACTTTAAATTAATCTTATTTTCATCACAACAATAACTTTTTGTTTAGAAATATTCTTTTCTGAATGCATCTATACACTAAAACAATGGAAAACAATTAATATAGGTTTTTTTAAAACACAATCAATCTGAAAAGTAAAGTTTTAAAACAATATTTGATTTAAAAATGTATGTGTTCATAATTATTTTCATCAAAATAGATATATTCTGTGCTCAGTAATTAATGTGACACTGAATATCATAGCATGTATATCAAAATAGGAAAGGTCAAATATTACAATTATAATATAAAAATTTTGTGTGGAAATCCAGGAAATTAGTAAAAACAATAAAGAAATACTGGCTATAATGTCATCAAGTTAGTGAATTTTAAGGATGAATTATCAAATTAAAAGATTATTTAGCACCAGTAATTTAAAATTCATATTTCATTTGTTATTATCTATTATTTACTTAAGTAATCAAAATATTGAAAATGTTAACGTTTTGGAAGTATATTCCTTTTATAAAGTAATGCATAATTATGGATTGTAAAATCCATCTTATATCTATGAATGGATCCAAATTAAATGTATCTTGCATTTTTATAATAAAAATGAAGAAGCAGATTCCACGCCACATAGAAAGTGAGGAATAAAAATGGTATATGCCAATATACATACAGTGGCACCCTTATTTAATGTTTCACAAATTTAATAACTTTCTGCACATGGTATGATTTTTTTTTATTGATCAAAATAAATTCTTATACACGAAACACTAAAAATATCTTTGTCCTTTGACTTATATAAAATTGGGATTCCTCTGTATTTATATAACTTGGACAAATTACTGGTTTGTTTTTCATAAGAAGCTATTGTTCAAATAAAAGGAAAAATTTCAACCAATTTGATAATCTCATTACAATTGATCATATCACATTCTCTACAGAGTTAGAGTATTTTTTTAAAAAAAGAAAGAAAAAAACATTATATAAACCATTTAAAATTTTCAACCTGCAAAAGTAACTTAAAAAAAAAAAAAACAAGACATTAAATGTCAAATATAAGGAAAAATAATGATGTCAATTTTCATTAAATTGCTATGAAAACAATTATAGATTTTTTTTTAATTGCCAAATTACTCAGCTATGTGAATTCTATGTAAATTAAGTAAATCTTATAATTTAATAAATATATATGTAAATTATTAATCCCTATTACAATATTAGCAATTTTGATACCTTAGCAAATAAATTATATTTGAATTCAATGTGCACCATTTTATTTTAATTATTGCCGTAAATTATGTTTTTGAATTTTTGCTTATTGCTTAACTACCTGTTTTAAGATTGATGAAAGTTGACTTGTTGTTAAATTGTAAAAATATACATTGGATCTATTTTATTGTTTTCTATAAGATCTTTATTTATTTTTTATTAATTCCATAGTTTTTTAATTTTACCCAATAAATAATTGTATCAAAATATTGCATTGCATTTTTTTTTTATATACTATGATCTCATTTTTATTGTTTTGAAACTATCAAACTCTAAAATTAATGACTTTTTAATTTCAATTTCAAATTTGTTTTATAAATTAACAATATACTTTTGCCCCATATCTAAAACTCCCTAATTTTGAATAAATGTTGAACTAAATCAGGTTACTTTTAAACTATATCAGTAAATATTTATTAAATGAAATTTTTCATTTTTTAAGGGCGAAATTTGATCCCTTCTGAAAAATGTGAAGGAAAAGAATTTCAAGTTCCTGATATTCCACCAGTAAGTATTGATATTATTTAATTTTTGAAATTTATTTAGTTAAGGTTATAATTATGTAAAAATGAAAGTCCATCTGTTAACAAAAAAAAAAGTTAAATCCCCCCCACACTTTTTTTATCATGCATTTATATTTACAAATTATTATTTTGTTTTTAAAAATATTCTTGCTATCTAAAAATAATCAAAATATGTGCTAAATCAGTGTTAAAGTATAAGGAGCATTTAAGTACCTGTCACTTTTAAAAATAAATAACTAGAATTTAGTTGCTAAGGGCTGACGATTTGAACATTTCACTGCCGACAAAATATTTGGAAGCAAGCCACATGTACAGGCAAAGAAAAAAGGGGGAATTACTGGTTACAGAGACGATAAACAAATCCCATCCGACATTTTGAATCTTCTGGCTATTATGGGTATATGTGTGTTGAATTTGTATTGTCATTTTTTTTTATTTATGAATTTATATTGCCATTGAATTTGCATTTCATGATGAGAATTATAGATTTCAATATTCTTGCTGCTAGTTGTTAATGGCACATCTCAGTTTAGTATATATGGTATACTTTTAATGTAATATACAAGAAAATGGATTATAGGAGTCTGTTAACATGAGTGTCCATGGAATGCACTTGATTGCATGTTTTTTTTTTTTTTTTTTTATACCGAGGGATGCCATTGCTTGAATTGTTGTTTTTGAAATTGCTCTTAAAGTTTAAGAGCTGTTTTTCATTACCAGTCACTATGTGCAAAAATAATTCATTAGCATATCTCTGTTAAAGATCCAGAAATACATGTGTAACTGTCATTTTTTTTATAAGCCAAGATTTCTTACACTTTGGAATAGTATTGAAGCAAGTAGGTCTCAAAGTTTTATAGCTTAAGTGGATTTAAATTTATAATAACAATTTTATGAATGTTTCAAGTTATGGATTGACTCTTTTTAAATGAAATATTGTTCTTATAAATTATTAAGGAAAAAAAATGGTTTATTTTTAGAAGAAAGATGAAATAGAAATGGTAGACCTGACTGGAGACCCACCTCACACTGACACGGAACATGCATATTCTTCGGCATCCAAAACATCCACAAGTAAGATCTTATTGGTGTTATTAAGTGTCTTAGTATAAGTCACCATAAAAGAAATACAGCATGCATGTTTCTATTTAGTACATTAATTCAAAGGCAATGGTCTGTGTTTTGTGTTATCAATTTGTAATTATCAATAACGTTTTTAAAATTATAATTTATGAAGTAAATGAATATTTTTGGCTTTATAGTTATTGTAAAAAATATAGGAACACTTAAATAAAAAGCAATAATTGTTTCTCTTTTTATCGATTGTGAACATTCTGCCATCAATGTAAAAAAAAGGATCACATTATTTTTTGATAGTTTGCCCATAAAAGCAAAACAATGTTGAATAACAATCTTATCAGTTTTTAAAATGATGTAGAATACTTCAGAGGATATTTTTCCTTTATTAATTAATTAGTTCTATTTTATGAAATGTGTAAAATCAATACTTTGAAATTTAGAGTAAATTTGAATTGATGTATTGGTCTGAGGAAGTAAACTTTGAATTAATTGTTTAATATCTTTTGTTGTAATTATATTTAATATGTAATATAGTTTTATATGTTTATTTTAAATTTTAACATTTAATTAATTAAAAAAAGTCAAGTCGTTTGATTTATGCTGTAAAAGACCTTTGTTCAATAAAAATATGCCAAATGTGCATTGTACTAAAGATTAAAAAATATTGTGAAATTGATAATGTTATCATCAAATCAATTATATACATGTCTACTATTACTACGGAATAACTATTATAAACCAAAAGAAATTCTTGGTTTCTTAACTCCAAAGCTATTGAAGCAAAATGCTGTTAATTTTTCCATACATAACTAATATTCATTTAATTTTATAAATAAATATCAAAAATCAATAAAGACCATGTTCTGTAGCAGCATTAAGAAATCCATTTAGCATTTACTTTTATTTAGTGAATTTTACAATTAGAAATTTGTTTGTACATTTTAGAGTTTTTAGTTTTCTTTAAAAATAGTTTTGCTTTACAAAAATTTTTGGAAAGCCAAGCAGTGACAACATTAATTAAATTTAATAAATTTGTAATAAAAGTTAACAAAAAATGTCAATTTGTGTTGTAATTCGATCCAATTAAACTTTTATTGTTATAATTTAACTAGTTAAAAATTTTGAAAAATCATTTTAAAAACTTCACTGTTTTTAAATGTCTGCATGAAACAACTCTTTCCAGTTGGTGCAAGCCCTCGTAAACATTCACGCAAGTCTCCTCTTGTGGCCCGACAAATGGAGAGCCCCACGATGGTGCAGCTGTCCGAGAATATGCGAACTCAGCTGGAACAGTTGCTGATGGAGGGCGATTTGCTCGAGATGACATTGGATGAGACCCAAGATATCTGGCGACTGCTTCAAGCGACACGTCCCGACTTTGTGCCCTTCCCTGAACTAGAGGTACATTTTCATTGGCCTTGTCTAAATTTCTTATCTTTTAAGTTTTTTAGTGAAAAAGATTAAACTAGAATTGAGTAAGCTTTTTAAGTTCCAAGCATTACTTAAGTTTCTGGTAATAGAGCATTTACTCAGATTAATCATTTCATATATCCTTCTCATAGAAGTTTTTAGAAAAAGTTGCAATTTATCTTGTTGATTGCAGTTTATTTTGTGTTATAGAACTCAATTTGAAATTATATTTTAAAAATATGTACTATTTTAAATCAAAATATTTCTAAGAGAAAATAAATGATTACTTGAATGAGATACTAAAATAACAAATGTTTATAAATTAACATTGCTATGAAATAAAAATATAGGGAAGAACACAATTGTTCAGATACTAAAAACCATTAGAAAATATTTTATATAAAATCATTAAAAAATTATTGCTTATTTAAAGTATGTCTAGGCTAGATTAGTATATCTATTATGTGTTTATTTCATTTTTATTCAAGTATGGCAGAGCTAGCCTTACTAAAAATTTTATATTTTATCTCTATATAAATTTGAGCCTTATTTTGTCATTTTCATTTTACTTTTAAATTTACTGTGCTCTTCACCTAGTGGATCTTGTCCATTTTTAAAATTAATTCATGGTAATAAACAATGAGCAAAACAAGTAATCATATTTGGCAAATAACAGACTATAAATGAATACAAATCAGACTACATGAAAATCAGATGTATTCTAAGTGAAAGCACAATCATTTACAACAGTGATATAAATTTCTACCAATTATCTTTGAAAAGGTCAATATAAGAATTTATTCATTTCAGTTAACAAATAAAATAATTTAATGCATTTCAGTTACAAATAAAATAATGTTTGGAATGCTTTATCTTTCAATATATGTAACAGAAAACTTTTTGGTATTAATTTTATTCTTGGATGGCTTTAATAAATTTGCTTGAATTTCTTTTAAAAATAAATTTTTTTTACCAGATTTTTATCATTAATTCTTACGTGTGTTCTGTGGTTAAAATAGTTAACAATAAAGAATTAGAAAAAATATATATTTAATTAAAATCAGATTTATTATTATTTAGTGAGACGTAAAATGTATTGGTTTCCTAAATAAAAAATGGGTGGAAAATCTGAAATGTATCCAATTTATTAATGGATGTATTTATTCATATACATTATACATTATACATTAAATAAAAATTATTTTATTATCTATGCATTAAATAAAACTAATTTTTTTAACATTCGATTCTCATTTTAATTTTCTTCATATACATACATCAATAAATTAGTTTTGTATTGAATTTCGAAAATCATACAAAATAATTGAGTTTAATTTAATTTTGGTACAAACCATATGATTTTATTTCATATCACATCACTGAAACAATTGCTAAATAATATAAGATTAATTCATATATGCCTTGAAATCTGAAGAACTGTTAATGTAAAAATATACTGCTACGAAACTACACACAGAGAAAGCTACTACAAAAAATGTAATTTGCCCTGCTATGAAAATCATTTTTGATTTTCCACCCCTGAAAAAATTAAAAATTGTATTTGTTTAATTAGAAAATTTCATAGCCTATTTTGATACAGCTAAGATCTGGTAGATAGGCACATTGACTTTAGGAGCTGTGATGCCTTGGTTTTTGAAAGTAAGTGAATAACAAAAAAGGTGAGCGAAAAAAAAAAAAAAGTCTATATTTATACTATGGATGAACCGGACAAATTTTTAATTCAAAATTTATTTCATTAGTAGTGAAAAGGGAGGAAAAGATGCTAAATACTTGGGTTCACTGGGAATAACACTGAATCTGTTGCGTACCTGTTGTTATAACAAATAGTAAATTATATCAGTCAAAGTTCCTGACATTTGTAAACTGATATAGCTGCATTTACTTGCAGAAAGCTAACAAAATTTCTTTTTAATAATATTGCATACTGATAACTTAAATTTTATTGTTAGGAGACTACACCAAAAGTAGAGAGGAAGAGGTTTAAGAAAATGAAAATGGACGATAGCAAAAGTAACATTGCTAAATCAAAAGTAAGTACAATATAAATTCATTTGTTCCTGTTATTATTACCTGTTAGAGATGGGAAATCAGAGTTAGAGTCGAGCATTTTTAAAAGAATCGGTATTAAAATCCGACTTCCGACACTTCTATAAAAATAAAAATAAAACATTTTTGTATTTTCTTCTTCAAAATTCTGGGAATTCTTTCACTGAAGGTGACACCCAATTATTATGATCTTTGCAATTACCATAGACCAATAAATAATTCAACATGGTAATCATTGAACCTTACCTGTCAATGAAGATTTGACAGAAATGAACATCTTGAAAGTGGAGGGACTTAATGTAAAAAATTTCATTTTCTTTTTGCTTACGAAACTATTCTATGTTTTGATACTGTTCATTGATAAATGTTATTTTTGTTGATATATATTTTGTAAGCAAATTTAGAATGCATAGTTGCCTTTTAAGTGAGTTAAAATACTACACCTTTAAAAAGTTGTGATAATATTTTGTTAGTGCAAAAACTATGTTGATAGATATGAGTTCAATAATGGCCAATGAAATTTATTAAAACAAATTTTTCTAAATCCATCAATAAAGACTGCACATAAAACTATGGTAAAGAATCTGAGTGGGTATTAATAATATGATTCAAGAGTTGTGAATTGCTTGTAGTTCAATTGTAAGTAATAATAAACAACATTTTCACTTTGGCAGGAAAAAAAAATTAATTACAAAAGTAAAAGGTTAAGAAATATCTCATGCTTTTCAAGACTACTTAATAAAAATTTCATTGACTTGGACTGGAGAATGGCGTTAGTATGTACCTCCGTTTAGAAGTTGCATACGGACTGTAAAGTGCTAAAAATATTGTTGGATTGCTTTTTAGTATTGTTGGATGCTTTCCATATTAAACTTTGAAGCATTTTTTATTATTATTATTATCTCTTTTATCAGTATTAATGAATTTTTGCTCCTTTGAAGATAATACTGTGGAATCATGACAACATCACCACTTTATTTACAGGACACTCAACATGATTGCCTT
>BPLR01021451.1:0-52271 GCA_021605095.1 Caerostris extrusa
ACGTATTGCTCTCACGCCCAAAAAGATCAGGTATTTTTTCAAAATTCTGGATTTATTCTTCCAAATTTATTTCATCGTGCCTCAAAGTAATCCTCCGACACTATATGCGCTATGTCACCTTTTTTTTTCCAATCCTCGAATGCACGCTAAAAAGTCATCGGTAGGGGATGGCTCAAAGCGCGAGGCCGATTCCACGTTGAATCTCTCCAATCGACTCAAACGGTGTCCTGAGCGGTCTTTTGAGTTTAGGAATAGCCAGAAGTCACACGATGTGAACACGTTGGTTGTGGAACGATATGGGTTTCATTTTTGGCGAAAAGTCACGAAGAATCATTGTAATGTGAGCTGGCGCATTCAGTGTTTTTCGGTACCAATCGAGATTCCTATGCGTTTGAGGCCCAAAATGGAATGGACCGATCCTTTTGAAATTCCATCATCAGCAGTCTCTTGAATTTATAAATCGACGGTTTGCAAACCAAAACTATAATCTTTTGGACGTGAGCTGTCGAGCCATGGTTGAGAGTAGGGCTCTCTTGTCTTCAACGCATTTTCTTGCCTCTTGGAACTGTTTATACCACTCTAAACATCTTTCCGATATAGAATGCTCACCGAATGCCTTCTGCAGCATTCTATATGTTTCCGCAAACAAAAACTCAATGCAAGTTCTTTGCTCGATTAATTCAGACATTCTCGAAAATTGCCGGAATCATTTTTAGCGCCCAACAAAAGCCAAAGCTGTAACTCAAACATTAATGAATATTTTGACGTGAAATTTTCAACACAGATGTCAAGGACACAGTGCCTTATAAACCCAAAGAAGAGAAGAAAAATTTGAAATTCTATAAGCCGGGAATTTTAAATTGAAAAGGGGTCTTACTTTTTGGACACAGTAGTGAGTATTGTGTAATAACGCGTGGCAACTTGGAACATAACAATTAGCTTTTTACACTTTTTTTGTATTGCTGTTCTTAATTTTTTGCTAGCTTTTGTGTGTGTGTGTTCCATTTTGCTTGAAATCAGCAATAAAAAGTTTTGATTTTCGCAAAATATTATTTATTCAATATGTGTAGTATGCAAAAAGAGGCCTGTTGCCGAATGATTAGCGCTTTGGCTCGTTGCCACAGATTTCGATTCGAGTTCCGGCGGTGTCATGGATGCTTCAGTGATTCAGAATCCACTTTAAGCCGTAGGTCTTAAATATGATCGTAGAGCGTTGGGCGTAGGGCTGTCTACCCCACCCCGTAAAATAACTTCTCAGCGTCATGGAGCCAAGCCAGACTCCTACCCTGGTGCTCCATCACAACAGAAACTGCCCTCACTCCCTTCCATGAGACCACACGGGTTCTTGGACTTGGTCTATGGTGGTCTGTTGACCAAGTAGGATAAGAAACAAGATATGTCTACTTATATGTTAAAAACATGTGAATAAAGATACAAAAGATACAAATAAGACACCTTGAAATTATATAAAAATACAATGAATGGCTAAATCAATCCAATTTCTATACATTATAAAAATGTTTGTTACACCTATTTATAATATCATATTCTCAACAAGTTACATCCTTCAAAACACATGTTCTTCCTGATGCAATCTGGAATTACCGACAATGTACTCAGTACTAATACCGCTAAGTCCCAATCCACCCTATTGCTCAGTATCAACAGTATGTAAGCCAGGAATGGGCAAACTTTTTTCGATTTTAACTGGCCAAAAAATTGAAGAAAAAAAAGTTTGCTTTGAGGCAAAATAAATTTTTCTAAAATTTTAAAAATATTTTATAATATTAATAACCATTTATTATTACCATAATAATAAAAAATATATATTATACCATATAATATAAAGTATACATATTATTGGTTAATAATATTACAAATGTAACATTTATAATATTATTAACCGATAATATATACTATTTTTTGAATTTTACGAATAACCAAACGGCACACTAGCTACGCTATACTTTTAATAATTTCACTATTCACAATGATGTTATATGCGCAATCTTTCCAGGCACGCAATCAATAATATTAGAATTCGCGCCAAAAGAAAAAGCCGCTGGCTGGAGCTAAAAAGGCTCCGGTCTGCCATATGTAATTCCCTATATTAGTTCCCACATATCTGCTCCCCGAGAAAGAGATAATGCTCGTTGGCGCCAATCACAACTATAACTAATAATAAAAGAACTTCCCGCTTTTAACACTTTACCGATTGGAAGCGGTCTGTGTTGCTATTTCCGTCGATTTATGTTTTGTTGAACAAAACAGAAAAAGTAAAAAAAAAAATCACCAGTCCTTTGAAAAAAAAAAAAAAATATTTAATCAAAGTAGAAAAGAAGATGGATATATAACGTATAAATATATATTTCTTTTAATTTGCCTCGACTGGCGAAATAAATTCTAACCGCGGGCCGGATAGAACTTTCAGCTGGCCAGTTGGCCCGCGGGCCGTAGTTTGCCCATCCCTGGTGTAAGCCGTAGGTCCCGCTCTAATATGGCTACTACACCACACCACACCCATCATTGTGCCTAGATATGAATGATGTGGGGAAAAGAAGTGTGATTGGGCTCTGTGAAGCTCTACGGTCATATGGAGACTGAGACCTACGGACTTAAAGTGGATTTCGAACCATTACAAATGTGCATATCACCGTCGGGATTCGAACCCAAAACTTGTGGTACTGAGAGGCAGAGTACTATCCACTCGACCATCAGGCCCCTAAGCTCTAATGACTGTAAAGCGGCTATGGCTGACAATCTTTAAAACGTAAAAACATCTCCTGTCTTGACAACGTTAAACTGTAGGTCCCGGACTATTTAGACAAGTGTTGCACAGATGACTAGGGCGATTAAAGTAAAAAAATCAAACCTGTCTTGAAATCTGGCAGAAGGCCTTGGCTGTTGCGCCAATGATGATAATGATGTTGAATTTACTAACCTAAATGGGAAATGTGCATAGCTTAGCATAATGGAACATCCTAATCTATAAATATAAATCGTTGGATTTGCTTTTTTTCAATATACAATATTAATATGCATATGAGAGGTTTTTGTTTTTAAGATTTTTATCGAAAGAAGAAGAAAAAAAATTAATTTTCGATCCGTTCTATTTTAAGATTTAATGGTTCTTATTATAATTCTACTCTCTCAGGTCATTTAGAGATTTTTACCATACTCTTTCAATATACTTTTGACAAAAAATTAAATTACAGAGCAAAAATACAAGAAACTCTCGAGACCTCGCGACAAAACCTCTCACATCTGTGTGACAAAAAAGTGCAAAAGGAAGCCGACAGAACAATGAATCTCCACTCTAAATATAAAGAGATTCCAGGGATGAAACCCTCAAAGCATGTATGCATGAGAGAGAATGCCGAAACGCATATTTAATTGCCATTTATACGAATCATCATTCATTATGGCAATGTAACCGTCAAAAAGGAGTAATTGCCATAATGAATATTTCATGTTTCCCGAGAAAGCGCTGACCAGTTACACCTTAGAAGTGGCGCTTGAATAAGTTTCTACCCTATCCTGTTAGTTCCAAGCGAGAAAAACTTATTTAAACTTTAATTCTTTAAAGAAGATTTCTTTTGAAGAAGAAGTTTCTTTTTTTTTTTTTTTCAATTCCTTCTTTAGCTCACACTCTACCTATATATCTTGTTCAAATTTTCAATCGTTCATAAAATACTTTTTATTCATCCACTCCAGGTTCAAATACATTTTTTTAAACTTGTAGTGGATGACACTGGATGTTAATACAGTTTTTTTTTTTTCAAATATTAATTCGGTAATTCAATTTAATTCATTAATTTTATTTTTTTTTTTTTTTTTTTAGATTTAAGTTGCATGCATCTAGCAATAGAGGGCGCCAGATAAACTTCAAAAAATGAATGAAAATTATTTACAAAGGAACTTTCTGCATTATAGTGAAAAAAGTAGAATTGACTTAAAATTTTTTTTTTTTATATATTACTTGTTTCTTTTACGGAAATTAAAAGGAATCAAAGTCCTTTTTGTTTGCGGAATTTAAAGTGCTAACGATAACAGTTTGGGTTTTCTTTTGAAAGACATTAGAAGTCGAGACAGAGTCATAGGAAAATTGTTTTAATTTCAATTCATAGAAAAGCATTCCCTGTATCTAATTTTACCTTTTATTTGATTGTACAGAAATTATTTCAAAAGACATGAATGCCACAATAACAGATCAAAAGAAGAAGAAGAAAAAAATGACAAAATTACATTTATAGAATTTTGTGTTGATTACAATTAAGTGAAGAGAACCTGATTTCTTTGAGTTGAATCTACCGAAACCTTTTATTTGAGCGTACCAAATATTTTTCTGCAATGGCAGAATTTCAGACCAAATAAAAATACACGGAGATTATGTGCTGAAAAAAAATTCAAAAGTTATTACAGAGTTTATTTAAATTTCAATTGATAGAAGATCACTACCAGAATCTAACACAACTTTTATTTGACTGTACAAAAATTATTTCAAAAGGTATGAATTTAAGAATGTCAGACAAAATACGAAAACTTGAATATATGATTCTGATGAAACTCAAAAATTACGGCACCAGAATTTTAACTTTGGTTTCAATTGATAGAAGAGCACTCTCTCAATGTATCGGAACCTTTTATTTGATTACAGACAAACAAAAACATGAATGTCAGAAACACGGACCGAATAGAAAAACACGGATATTACGATTTTTACAAATGTTTTTTTATTTGATTGTGTAAAATTTATTTAAAAAATATGAATGTCAGAATTTCAAACCAAATAAATATTCACGAATATTTCGTTCTGGTGAAATTCCAAAAATTCATTCCTAGTATTTTTGTGTTGATTTCTACTGATAGAAGAGACCTTCCTGATTTCCATTTAGTTTCACTTTCATTTAGTTCTGATGAAACTTCAAAATTAATGAACACCAAATTTGTTTTCAATTCAATTCATAGCAGAATAACCTCTGAATGTAACGCATTCTTTCATTTGATTAAATAATATTTCTTTCAAATGATATTAATGTCATAATAACAGACAGAATATAAATATATTTGGGGCTGAAGAAATCCCAAAATTACTGTCTTATAATTTTTATGGTGGTTTCAATTGACAGTAGATCACTCACAGAATATAAACCCAACCCCTTATATTTTTATACAAAATTATTTCAAATGATATGAATCTCTGAATAACAGACCAAATAGCAAAGCACGGATGTTTGGTGCTGAAGAAATAAGAAAATTATAATCCCAGAATTTTTATGCTAGTTTCAAATAATACAAAGTACTCTTTGAATCTGGCGCAATCATTTATATGATTTCACAAAATTGAATTCAATAGACATCAAGGGCAGGATAACATTCCAAATAGGAAAATATGGATATCTAACAAATTTCCAAAATTACAGACTTAAAATTTTGTGTGGTCGATAGAGCAAACTAGCAGAAGAAATATAAACATATACCCGGATATTTAATAGTAACGAATTTCCAATATTTCAGTCATAGAATATTTCAGTTGTTTTCAATTTCAACTATTTCAATTTAAGCATCCCATTATTAGACTGTAAAATTTATTTCAAAATATTTGATTGGCAGAATAGCAGTCGAAATATGAAAATATGCATATTTGGTTCTAACGAATTTCCACAATTTCTGTCATAGAAATTTTGTATTGGTTTCAATTGATGGATTGATTGACATACTTTTTTATTTTATTGTAAAAATTTATTTCAAAAAATAAAATTGATAGCATAACAGTTGAAATATGTTTTTTTTCTTCTAATGCAGCTGGCAAATAGATCGTGATCTTCGCCATAAGGGCTGCACCGATGTTACTCACTTTGCACTACCCAGGGGGCGCGTGTAACTTGATGGAAGATACGGACGCGGAGTAACAATGCCCCCGCAGCGCTCTACGATCCTATTAGGGCCGGGACCTACGGCTTAAAGTGGATTCCGAACCACTACAAACACCCGTGGGCAAAGCCGGGATTTGAACCCGATACCTGTGGTACCGAACGCCAGAGCGCTAGCCATTCGGCCATCAGGCCCCGCAGTTGAAGTATGTAAATATGCATATTTGGTATTAACGAATTTCCGAAATTTCAATCGTAGAATTTTTGCATTGGTTCCAATTAATGGAAGAGCACTCCTTGAATCTAACGAATTCCTTTATTTGATTGTGCAAATTTATTTCAAAAATATAACTAGCAGAATAATAGTCGAAATATTAAAATACGGAAATTTAGTTTTAACGAATTTCCAAAGTTGCAGACCTAGAATTTTTGTGTTGCTTCAATTGACTGATGAACACTCTCTGAATATAAAGCATTTTTTTATTTGATTGTACAAATTTATTTAAGGCATGATTGGCAGAATATCACTGGAAATATGAAAATACGGATATTTGGTTCAAACGAATTTCCGTAATGACATACCTAGAATTTTTGGTTCGGTTTCATTTGATGAAAGCTTTAGACTCTGAGTCTAAAGCTTCATTTTATTTGATTGAATTTTCAAAGCTGCAGACCTAGAATTTTTGTATTGGTTTCAATGGATGGAATTGATCCTTAAATCTAACAAATTCTTTTATCAGACTGTATATTTTTTTATACTAACACATTCTTTTTATTTGACAAATTTATTTTTAAAAGGCATCAATGGCAGATTGCAGGTCGCATGAGAAAATATGGATTCCTTAACGAATTTCCAAAATTACAGCCCTCGAATTTATGTGCTGTTTCACTTGACGAATGACCACTCTCTGAATCTAAAGCATTCTTTTATTTGACTGTACAAATTTATTTTAAGACATAATTGGCAGAATAGCAGTCGAAATATGAAAATACGGATATTTGATTCAAACGAATTTCCATAATGACACACCTAGAATTTTTGTGTCGGTTTCATTTGATGAAAGAGCACCTCTGAATCTAAAGCTTCATTTTATTTGAATGTGCATATTTATTTAAAAAACATGATTAGCAGATTAAGTCGAAATAAGGTTATTTGGCTAATGAATAAAGGCTAATGAATCTCCAAAATTGCCATCCTAGAATTATTTATTGGTTTCAATTGGTGGAAGAGCAATGCTTGAACTAAAGAAATCTTTTATTTGATTGTGTTTCTGCGGGAATATACACTGAAGTGACAAAAGTCATGGGATACCTCTTAATATCATGTCGGCCCTCCTTTCGCCCGGCGAAGTGCAGCAACACGACGTGGCATGGACTCAACAAGTCGTTGGAAGTCTTCTGCAGGAATATTGAGCCATGCTGTCTCGATAGACGTCCATAACTGTGAAAGCGTTGATGGTGCAGGATTTTGGGCACGAACAGACCTCTCGATGATGTCCCATAAATGCTCGATGGGATTCATGTCGGGCGATCTAGGTGGCCAGATCATTCGTTGGAATTGTCCAGAATGTTCTTCAAACCAATCGCGAACAGTTGTGGCCCGGTGACATGGCGCATTGTCCCCCATAAAAATCCCATCGTTGTTTGGGTACATGAAGTCCATGAATGGCTGCAAGTGATCTCCAAGTAGCTGAACATAAGCATTTCCAGTCAATGTTCGGCCCAGTCGCACCAGAGGACCAAGTCCATGCCATGAAAAAACAGACCACACCATTACGGAACCACCACCAGCTTGAACAGTGCCTTGCTGACAGTTTGGGTCCATGGCTTCGTGGGGTCTGCGCCACACTCGAACCCTACCATCAGCTCTTACCAACTGAAATCGTGACTCATCAGACCAGGCCACGGTTTTCCATTCATCTAGGGACCAACCGATATGCTCACGTGCCCACGAGAGTCGCTGCAAGCGATGTCGTTCTGTCAGTAAAGGCACTCGAGTCGGTCTTCTGCTGGAATAGCCCAAGAAAACCAAATTTCTCCGCACAGTTCTAACAGACAAGTCCCTTGTACGTCCCACATTGATTTCTGCGGTAATTTGACGCAGAGTTGCTTGTCTGTTAGAATTTACGACTCTTTGCAGACGTCGCCGGTCTCGGTCGTTAAGTGCAGGCGGTCGACCACTGCGCTGTCCATGGTGGGAAGTTATGCCTGAAATTTCATACTCTCGGCACACTCTTGACACAGTGGATCTGGGAATGTTGAATTCCCCTAACGATTTCCGAAATGGCAGGACCCATGCGTCTAGCTCCAACTGACATTCCGCGTTCAAAGTCTGTTAATTCCCGTCGTGCGGTCATCATCACGTCAAAACCTCTTCACATGAATAACTTGAACAGAAATGAAAGCTATGCGAAAGCACTGCGCATTTATACCTGTTCTACGCGATGCTACTGCCATCTGAAAATTTGCATATTGCTATCCCATGACTTTTGTCACTTCAGTGTATATTGTGCCACGAGACCTAAGTAATTTTGAAATATGAAATGTAAACTGGCAGTAGAGGAACTGTTACTTCCATGTTTGCCGGGCGCGTTGAGAGTGCTTTAACGAATAAAAAGTGTAAAAAATTAATAAAATTTATTTTCTTAAATGAAATTTTTTGTGTGGTACACTCTACTGTGTGATTGTGAGCGAGTATTTTTATTTGAAGGCCATACTATTTTATACGATTTCTAGAATCTGCAGACATCAAATTTTTTTTATTTCCTAGTGTGTGAGCAAGCGTGGCTGGCGATTTCATTTTGGCAAAATGCATAGCGTTGATAATTAACAGTTGAGAGTGGGTTCTGGTTTTCTGAGTGCAGTGGTTGAGGTAAGAGCAACTTTCTCGGACTAATTTCTTTTGGATTTTTCATTTTGAGTATGTCAGTTATTGCTAAATTATAAAAACTAAACTCATCTGAAGGCTTCAGGTTCGAATGCTGGCGCTGCGTGGATGTTTCTGAGTGGTTAGGAATCCACGTTAAACTTATAGGTCCGGTCTGATTAGCACAAAGTGACCGTAGAGCGACAAATCAAACAAAACCAAAAATCGGTAGTCGGATTATAGTTTCGTTTTTGTACCTGTCCATGATGTCTTAAACTAACCTAGCGTTTGTCAATCTGAAACAAAACACATGTGCATAATAATGCTCAACAGAAGTATTTATCAAGCATTTTTAAAAAAAAAAATGACTTCTTCAGATAACGCACGAATCTATTTTGACGTAGAAAAGAAAAAGATATCAAACTTTTTTTTTAAAAAATTTCAATTTTTTTTTTTTTAAGCGAAAGAAATGAAAGTATAGAAGAAGCAAATGTATAAGTATAATATTGTTTATTTTTTTTTCCTTATTATATTTTTCATTATTAATATTATTTTTATGTTTTATTGCTATCACTGTTTAGTTTTTCCTATTTATATTTTACTACTAATATTGTTTTTTTTTCTTTTTCTATGTTTTATTACTATCATTGTTAATTTTTCCTATTTTATTATTAATATTGTTTATTTTTTCTATTTTTTTACTATTATTGTTTATTTTTCTTTATTACTTTTTTTTTTTTTTTTTTACTTTCACTTTTATTCAACGTTTAGTTCTTGTGATAACACATCATTATATATTTTTTTCAAATGTGATTTATTTGTTGATATAATAAACCATAGATTTTTATGCAACGTTGTTTTGATATTTTTGTATGTAGGTCGTAATTAGGTCGTAAAGTGACCCCCGCCTCAAAATAAAGATGACTAACTTTTAAATCGTGAAGTGAGCATGTAAAGAGAAAAGGAGGAACAGCAATCGAAAAAATGTTATTCTCAAAGATCTTTTTATAATCAGTAGAGCTTGGTTTGACGCTCTACGGTCACTTTTTCACGCTTTAAAATGGGGCCACGCTTACCTGGGAACGTAATTCGAACAGTTCACAACCATCTAAGCAACCGCCAGGATTCGAACCTGAGAAATCAAAGGCCAGAGCGTTGGCCACTTGGCCGCCAGGCAGCTATATATAGTAGATGAAAAGAGATATCAATTTTTTTTTTTGTAACAAATCAAATGAACTTTTTAGAACTTATCGATTCACTGTAATAAAAGATGCGATATCACGTCTTAGATAAATTATCATTCATTTTTGGAACTTATCGTAACAATATAAAAAATTTCAGTTGTCCAATATAGTAATTAAAAAAATAATTCTTGCTTAATATTTCATTCCCTTTCTTTCATAAAACTGGTGTTCCATAGAGTAGTTTTAGAACTTTTGATTTATGTGCTTCCGGAAAGTGAAGGAATGCTTTAAAAAAAGTCATTTCTTTTAAAAATATGATTGCAATTTTTTTCTTTTTAAATGTGAGAGGGAATCACCAACTAGATGTTTTACTACTGTGTCCAAAAAGTAAGACCAATTTTAAATTTAAAATTCCTGGGGCTTATGGAATTTCAATTTTTTTTTCTTTTTTGGGTTGCTGGCACTGTCCTTGGCATCTGTGTAAAATTTGACGTCAAAATATTCATTATGTCTGGATTAATTGAGCAAAAAACTTGCATTCAATTTTGTTTGCGGAAACGTATAGAATGTTGCAGAAGGCATTCGGTGAGCATTCCTATATCGGAAAGAAATATCTCTCTGGTCGACCATCATCCTCAACCGACGAAGCTCACGTCCAAAAAAGATTTGGTGCTTGAAAACCGTCGATTTACAATTAGAAACCTTGCGGATGATGTTGGAATTTCAAAATGCCATTTTAAAAGATGTTTTGGGCGTCAAATCTTGATTGGTACCAAAAACACTGAATGCTCCAGCTCACACTGCTTTGATTCTTCGTGACTCTTTCACCAAAAATGAAACCCATAGTTTCCCACAACCACCGTATTCACACCGTGGCTATTCGCTAAACTGAAAAGACCACTCCAGGGACACCGATATTCAACGTCAATTTTAAGGCCCTCCCTGCCGATGACTTTTTAGCATTCATTGAGGATTGGAAAAAGAGTTGGCATTGTGTCCTAAGGGGATTACTTTGAAGGCGATGACATAAATTTGGAAGAATAAATAAAGAGTTATTGGTCTTACTTTTTGGGCACAGTAGTAAGAACCTCCGGTCCGGATGTGAGCAGGGGGTTCCCGCGAGAGAGAGGCAAGGCCTGCGTGGGCGGTCAAGGGCAGTGGGGTTGTCCAGTCGAATTTGATTTATGCGGCCCTCTCGCTAGAAAGGCGGTGGGTGTTAATGAGCCGTGGACGGCGTTAGTCACACGCGCCTCTTGACCGTGGGACACCTGCCGGAGAGCGAAGGGCGATGGGTGGCCGACGCCAAATATAGTCTCCAATGTTCTGGCAACAAGGGCCCACGTGAAGGCGCCTTCCGTCATCTAGAGTTTCATTTCATTGTGTTCAGAAATTCTAGCTCAAAGTATAACAAAAAAAAAATAAATAATTTTTATTTTATAAATTTATTATATTTTTATTATAAATATTTATTTAAATTTTTTAATTCATTTAGTTAAAAATTTATATTTTAATATTTAATTAGTTTATTTTATTTAAAAATATATTTTTTATTTTTATTTATTAAAATTTTTTTCATTTATTTAAATTTTTAATTTTTTACTAAAATTACTTTAATTTTATAAAAAAACTTATATATTTTCATGAAATATTATTTATTATTTTCCTATTTATTTAAAAATTCACTAATATTTTATTTTATTTATTAAAAATGTATTAATTATTTTTATTTTTAAAAATCCTTATTACTTACTATTATTAATACATTTTTTTTTTTTTTAAATCCTACTCAAGGAAGATGAAATTCTACGAGTAGTTATTTCTAAATTGTCTATTTCATTTCAAATTAACATCGGACAAAATGCCCCAAAATGTGCAGCAAGATATTTTGAAGATGTATGAGAGAACGAAATATACTTGAAATATACTTGAAATATATATTTGAAATACGAATGACAAAAAGCATGAACCAGGGTGAAGATGTTCATGTGAGAGGCTATACGGCCATCGAAACAATATGCGAGACAAAACAAAACAAGTAATATAAAAAATTTTAAGTCAAATCCTTCTTTTTCTTCACTCTATTGCAGAAAAGTCCTTTATAAATAATTTTCATTCATTTTTTTGAGTTTATGTGGAGCCATATATGGGTAGATACATGCAACTTAAATCTAAAAAACCTAAAATTAATGAATTTAATGAATGAATTAATATTTGAAAACTGCATTAACATCCAGTGTCCTCCACTACAAGTTCAAAAAAAAAAATGCATTTGAACTTGAGTGGATGAAAAAGAAGTATTTTATGAACGATTGAAAATGTCAACAATATATATATAGGAGAGTGTGAGCTAATAGAAGATATTGGAAAAGACAAGGGATGGTCCAGGAAACATGCAAGTTTAAAATATATATAATGGAATCTTGAAAACAAATTCACTGATTAAATTTAAGAAGCTCGTTTATGAATCGTTCTGATAATGACAAATTTTGTTAATATATATATTATGACAATTTCTTGTTAATATATATGTTACAGGTTAATGTAATTAATTGGTGATTATTTATAATCATCGTTACAGGTTTGCAGGTGATTATGCATAATCATCAGTAATTATACATAATCGATGAATTTATCGCATTTACCGTAACATAGTGCTCGACTCGTGGCTCAGTGGCAACGTGCACCTGGTTAGCATTAGCGCTGAGATTCGATATACTGGCGGCTTTGTTGTAGACACTGCTTCAAAAAACGAGGTGATTCGATGGCGTTTGGGATGCTCAGCATCTTGCCTCGTGAGTTAGGAATACCTAGTTCGAGTTTTCTGAGTTCTTCTCCATATGATAAGAAAATGAGGGAAAGTTCCCTCTAAAATATCCTCCCGGAGGGCACTGCTCTACTTATTCAGTGTCACTGAGCCAAGTCATACTACAACCTACGGGTGCTCCGTCGCAACAGAAGTTGCCTCCTTCCATGAGTAGATTATTCATGGGATATCCGTCTCGCACTGCTGGACACTTAGGATGAGTCACAACAACCGTAACATATATACATATGAAATAAAGGTAAGTAGTTGAGGTTGATGAAGGAATGATGATGATGGCTAGTGATAGGTATTTTGGGGCACCAAATGGACATCGCAGCAAGCTGGCAGCAATAGCTCTACTCGTGGCACAGTGACCAAGCATGTAAGATGGCTGAGATTCGAATTCGTTGTTGACATCCGTTACATTGCTTTCAGAAGAGTAAAGACTCTGTGGCGATTGGGTGTAATGGTGGCCAAGGTGTGTAAAACCTCTCTCATCTTACAAAACGGGATTAAGTTCAGTTTTTCTTCAATATTCTCGATATTGAAAACAACTAGAACTTCATAGTGTCGACATCACTCATAAAGCGAATGTATACAGCAAGGAAAAATAAACAAAAACAATCACGAAATCTTTCTTTTCTTAAAACCATAAGCAATATTCTTACAGAAAACAATAATAATATTTTTTTTTTTTTTCACAACAGATGGGAACGATTCGTCTAGTTTGTTTTTTTAAAACGCTTTCTTAAATTGACACTATCAAATTAAAAAAATATATATTTACAAAGCGGTAAAACGATTGCCCTATTGATCGAAACAAGTCCCGCTTCAAGGAAAAAAAAAAACGTATTTAAAATTTTGTAAACGTATTTGTAAATTTGTATCCGTTCTGGGAAAGATGCAACAAGATTTAAATTTCTGTATATAACAGGTAAACGATCGTCCAAGGCTACAAAGGGTTGTCTCGCTCGTGTAGTAGCCGTAAAAAAAAAGAAGAGTTCTCGAGAGACGCCGTGCTACAAAATTTACGAAAACGCTGTGGGTTGCAGGTCTGTCTCTTTTCGAACAACGAACGTGACTCACGTTCTGAACAAGAAGAGGGGTGCACTATCCTGTTACAAAACGGGATTAAGTTCCACATTTTTCCCACGGATATTTTGCATCGCAGACTACGTTCGAAGAACTACCCTGTTACAAAACGGTATAGTTCCAGTTTTTGCACAGATATTTTCCATTGCAGACTACGTTCAAAGGACTATACTATCTCAAAACGGTATAGTTTCAGTTTTTTGCACAGATATTTTCCATTGCAGACTACGTTGGAAGGACTATACTATCTCAAAACGGGATAGTTCCAGTTTTTCTCACTGATATTTTGCATCGCAAACGTTCAAAGAATATCCTATTACAAAACGGGATAAGTTCCAGTTTTTTGACGCGGATATTTTGAACTACCCTGCTACAAAACGGGAAGAGCTACCCTATCAAACAGAAAACGGGATAAGTACCAGTTTTCCCCACGGATGTGTTGCTTCGCAGACAGCTTTAAAGAATTACCCTATTAAAAACTGGATAGTTCCAGTTTTTTGCCAACATCTTTGATTTGAAAATAACTGGAACTCCATAACGTCGACATCACTCTTAACACGAATGAAAGAATGGAGCATGAAAAAAAAAAAAAAAAAAGAATCACGAAATCTTTTCTATTAAGAATAACAAACCAGAAACAATAGAAACCTATATATTTATTTTCACAACAGATGAGGACGATATGATCACTCAGTGTTGTTTTTTTTTTTATTTATTTTCTTTTTTTTTTTTTTAATTTTTCTTAAATTGTCACTATTAAAGCTATTAAAGTTTAAATAAGTAACTATAAAGTAAAAATACATTTATAAAACGGTTACCCTATTGATTGAAAACAAGTCCCGTTTCAAGGAAACAAGACAAAACCCCAAAATATTTGTATCTGTCCCGGGAAAGATGCAACAAAATAAAAATTTCTGTATAAACAGGAAAACAATCGTCCAAGGCTGCAAAGGGTTGTCTCGCTCTTGTAGTAATCCACTGCCATAAAAAGAATGGATTCTTGAGAGACGCCGTGTTACAAAATTTACAAAAACGCTGTGGGTGCAGGTCTATCTCTTTTCGAACAACGAACGTGACTCACTATTCTGTTACAAAACGGAATTAAGTTCCAAATTTTCCCATGGATATTTTGCTTCGCAGACTATGTTCGAAGAACTACCCTATTACAAAATAGGATACATTCCTGTTTTTCCCAAGGATATTTTACATTGTAGACTACGTTTGAAACCAAAGTTTTGGTTGGTTTGTCGCTCTACTGTCATCTTGTGCACACTTAGGTCTAATTACACCGGGACCTACCGTTTAAGGTGGATTCTGAACCACTCACAAACATTCCCTGCCACCGCCAGGATTCGAAGCCTATTATTCGTACCTAAGACTAGAGCTTAACCAATTGGCCATCAGGCCATTGCTACGTTTGAAGAATTACCCTATTACATAACGAGAAAGTTCCGATTTTTTTTTTTACCCGTGGATATTTTGCATCGCATTCTACATTCGAAGAACTACCCTATAACAAAAGGTATATGTACTAGGTTTTTTCCAATATCCTCGATATTGAAAGCAACCTAGAACTTCATATTATATACATCATTCACAAAGCGAATGTAGACATCATGAAAAAAACAATCACGAATTTTTTTTTTTCTTTTAAGAGTTACAAACCATAGGCGATATTTTACACAAAAAAAATTATTTTCAGAACAGATGAGAACGATTCGATCATTTTGTTTTCGTAAAAAAGTTTTTCTTAAATTGACACTATTATAGTTTAAAAAAAAAACATATTTACAAAACGGTAAAACGATTACTCTATTGACTGAAAACAAATTCCGTTTCAAGGGTAAAAAAAAATAGAAAAAAAAAACATATTTGCAATTTTGTGAACGTATTTGTAAATTTGTATCCGTCCTGGGAAAGATGCAACAAAATGAAAATTTCTGTGTATAACAGGAAAACAATCGTCCAAGGGCAGCAAAGGGTTGTCTAGCTCGCTTACTATAATCCACTGCCATAAAAAGAATAGTTTTTGAGAGACGCCGTATTACAAAATTTACAAAAACGCTGTGGGTGCAGGTCTATCTCTTTTCGAACAACGAACGTGACTCACGTTCTGAGAAGAGGGGAGCATGGAGGAAGGGGGTGGGGTGGACAGGTAGATCTCTGACGCCACGAAGACCTGTTGAACTAGCCGATCTTGATCAGAAACGCGTGGCCCAGAAAAGGTGCTCACGCCCACCTTGCTCTGCACCGAACTTTGCTCTTTTCTTGCAGAACACTATTTTGATAAAATGGCGTGGGAAAATTCTTTTTCTTTCTTTCTTCTTGTTGGTTCTTTTCCCTTCTTTTTCTTCTTCTTCTTGGGCAGATTTTTATTATTATGTTTTATGTTTTTGTATGTTCTGGTGGAAGGAAGGGTTAGGTGTGTTTTGTATACTGTTCTGTTGTGTTTTAAGAAGTGTTCGATTCAGCTTTGTTATTGGAAGTTCGTTTTCCTGGAATTTTTTTTTTTTTTTTTTATTGCGTGTGAATGGGATATTGTCTTGCTTATGCGTTTGCTGAATACGTCTTTATGTTATTTTTTTAAAAAAATTTTGCCAAAAAGAGATTTTTCATCGCAATTTCTTTCTTTAAAAAAAAAAAAAATTCTACAGATCAGGTTTTCTCCAAATAATTTAAAAGTTAGAATTCCCTTTTAAAGAATTATCAAAGAGGGTATTGATAAATTAAATGATGTTGATAATAATAATACATAATAATAATTTTTTTATTTTAATAAATAATAATCATTTTTCGTGGATAAAATAAACTTGGTGAAAGTGTTTTTGATGCCATTTTGCAGTAAGCAAATGAATGCACAGATGATTTTCTGTTTGTGGATACTTCTAATATGCCTTTGTGGAGCAATTAACTAACAAGCTCTGTTGTTGATTAAAAGGTTGAGAATCGAGTCTGCCTCAAAACGGTTAAATATTAAGAGCCGGAGAGGTCTGGTGTTGAGTTTCCGAACTAGGCGAACTGCCAAGTGAAGCCATATCATGAGTTTTCTTGCCTTTATCAAACAGAATAAGTTTTTTGATTTAACTCCTTTGTTTTGAAGGTGCCATATTCAAGCGACCGTTCCTGAGTTGCTCGTTTCAAACCTTTTTTTCATTCTAATTCAGCTGGCAACCACTCAGACAATTGTCTTGGATGCCTTAAGGAAAGCGCTGCACAGACGTTACTCACTTTGCACTACCCAGGAGGCCCGTGTAACTTGAAGATAAACCACGGACGCGGAGTAACAATGCCCCCGCAATGCTCTACGATCCTATTAGGGACCGGGACCTACGGTTTAAAGTGGATTCCGAATCACTACGAACATCCATGGGCAAAGCCGGGATTTGAACCAGATACCTATAGTACCCAGCGCCAGAGCGCTAGCCACTCGGCCATCAGGCCCGCACTAATATTTTTTTGATCCAACATTTCTTGAGAATTATAAGCCAGATGGGAAAATCATTTTTCATGATTTAAATTTAAAAAGGCACAAATTTCCAAATGGTTTCGACTACCGCTTGATATCTGTTTGTTTGTTTATTTATTTTTTAACAGTTTCGAATTTCGAGAATTGTGGTTGACTCAGAGTATTCAATCGCGATGGGAATTCGTCAACCTGTTTTAATTTGACCCTGAAAATACACCTTTGACCCGATATGTTATAGCGTGTGCGGGTAGACACAGGTTGTGAATTCACTGGTGGCTTTTTCAGAAATGACTTTGTGGCAAATATGCGTCTGTCATTGACTGTCAAGATGGAGAATAAGAAATGTTCTGTTTTCTTCCATAGACATTCAAACGATGGGGCAATTTTTCCTTCATTGAATTGGTTAACCATGATGAATTGATCCAACCCTCTGTGGTTTTTGGTTACAAAAATTCGGAATGAGCTCAATGCGACCTGACGGTATACTTAATGCGACCATGAACCATGCGTGTTTTTCTTTTCTCTTTTTCATAGTTCATCCTCTTCTTCCTAAGCGCAGCTTCGAAACAGGAAAAATTTCCATTTTCAGAAGGAAAAAAAATAAAAGATCACAGTAACATATTCTTTGAAGGCTCTAAGAATTAATTATATATATATATATATATATTATACTATACTACTGCTAATTGCTACTGCTATGACCGAGTGACTAGCGCTCTGACTCTCGGTGCCATAGCTTTCAGGGTCGTCTCCCGGCGGTGCTATGGATGCTTATAGTTGTGTATCCCGTGGATCTCCATCTAATATCACTGTTGAACATAGGGCTGACAACCCCACCCAGTAAAAAAAGATTCCAATATTTTGGAATCTTCCAGTAGGCAAAAGACGTTTTTCCCCGTTGAGCCGTCCCTCTATTGAAGAAGTTATACGTATACACTGAAGTGACAAAGTCATGGGATACCTCTTAATATCGTGTCGGCGCTCCTTTCGCCCGGCGAAGTGCAGCAACTCGACGTGACATGGACTCAACAAGTCGATGGAAGTCTTCTGCAGGAATATTGAGCCATGCTGTCTCGATAGACGTCCATAATTGTGAAAGCGTTGAGGGTGCAGGATTTTGGGCACGAACAGACCTCTCGATGATGTCCCATAAAGGCTCGATGGGATTCATGTCGGGCGATCTAGGTGGCCAGATCATTCGTTAGAATTGTCCAGAATGTTCTTCAAACCAATCGCGAGCAGTTGTGGCCCGGTGACATGGCGCATTGTCATCCATAAAAATCCCATCGTTGTTTGGGTACATGAAGTCCAGGAATGGCTGCAAGTGATCTCCAAGTAGCTGAACATAAGCATTTCCAGTCAATGTTCGGTCCAGTCGCACCAGAGGACCAAGTCCATGCCATGAAAAAACAGCCCCCACCATTACGGAGCCACCACCAGCTTGAACAGTGCCTTGCTGACAGTTTGGGTCCAGGCTTCGTGGGTCTGCGCCACACTCGAACCCTACCATCAGCTCTTACCAACTGAAATCGTGACTCATCGAACCAGGCCAGGGTTTTCCATTCATCTAGGGACCAACCGATATGCTCACGTGCCCACGAGAATCGCTGCAAGCGATGTCGTTCTGTCAGTAAAGGCACTCGAGTCGGTCTTCTGCTGGAATAGCCCGATAAAGCCAAATTTCTCCGCACAGTTCTAACAGACAAGTCCCTTGCACATCCCACATTGATTTCTGCGGTTATTTGACGCAGTGTTGCTTGTCTGTTAGAATTTACGACTCTTTGCAGACGTCGCGGGTCTCGGTCGTTAAGTGCAGGCGGTCGACCACTGCGCTGTCCATGGTGGGATGTTACGCCTGAAATGTCTTACTCTCGGCACACTCTTGATACAGTGGATCTGGGAATGTTGAATTCCCTAACGATGTCCGAAATGGCATGACCCATGCGTCTAGCTCCAACTAACATTCCGCGTTCAAAGTCTGTTAATTCCCGTCGTGCGGTCATCATCACGTCAAAACCTCTTCACATGAATAACTTGAACAGAAATGAAAGCTCTGCGAAAGCACTGCGCATTTATACCTGTTCTACGCGATGCTACTGCCATCTGAAAATTTGCATATTGCTATCCCATGACTTTTGTCACTTCAGTGTATACACACACATATATATATATATATAGATAGATGGATAGATAGATAGATAAAGAGAGAGAGAGAGAGAGAGATGTGCTTCAAATGCGTATGTATACGTCACTGGACCTGAGTGACCGAGTGTCTACCGCTCTGGAGTTCGGTACCACAGGTTCCGTGTTCAAACCGCGGCGGTGCCATGGATGTTTGTAGTGGTTCGGTATCTACTTTAAGCCGTCGGTACCGGTTTCATAGTACGACTTTAGAACGTCTCAGAACCCAGTCAGACTTTTACCCACATCACTCCCAAACTGTATGGGGCAACTCAACTCCAGTTATAGTGATGTTGTGTAATAATAGTAGTAGTATGTATATGTGACTAGATGCGTTTTTACCTTGTATTCAATCATCTAACAAGCAGAAATAACATAGTTTTGAATATTCTGATAATATATCATATTTCCTGATATCCTGATCATATATGATATCATATATCCTGATAATATATATTATATATATTGAGAAAGCTATCCCTAGAATGATTTCTAATGAATTCCTTTTGGGCTTGGAAAATTTCTTTTAGATTTCACTGATTTTTTTCGATAATTTTTTCACACCCTATTAATGCACATTTTGTATAAGTATTTAAGTTCTTTTTTTTTTGATTTTTCAATGCAGTTCTAGCTGCCATTTTTTGGATAATTCCTTTTAAGTTTGGGTTGCAAGCAGTTTAAATCCGCTACTTTGAGAGCACAACCTTGCCACTTTTTAATCTTCAGATCTAACCACAGTGAAGAGGGGTGGGAGATGATTACTGCTGAATCGGCTACATTATCTAGTGGCGAATGACCTGAGATCAAAGTGGCCGACATCCGAAATACTGACCTCATCTGATGTCTGACGCATTTTTCTAGTTTGCATTGTTACAACTATTGAAGTGTTTCAGACATACGCATTGTGTTGTGATTTACTTTGGCGAAAATAACAAAAAATAAAAGTAATCATCAAAGTAGTTGAAAATAGGTTTTATATAGCATGGTCTAACAAGCCATTTTTATCATTTTTTTTTTTTTTTTTTTTTTTTTTTTTACTTTAATATTACCAATATAAAGCTATATCATGATCATAGTAACTCACCTAAAATATTCATTTAAAAAATTTTAAAAAACATTTCTTTTTTTAAATTTTGAATATGGCAAGAACTGTATTTGGGTTTTCTACTTCAATGAAAATGGATATTCTTCTGTAGAAACTAATTATTTATTTATATTGGAATAAAAATTTATTCAGTCAGAGATAATGAGTGGCTAATTTAGTTTTTTAAATAATAATTCTGAAATGAAAGTCAGAGGGGCAATTCTAGAAAAGAAAAAAAAGAATGAAAGGAGAAAAATAAAAAAACATTTTCTGAAGTGTTAAGCCAATGTGCAGTGCAACTGAATTGGAGAAAAAGAAATCTACCATGAAAGATTTACATAAACGTAATATGCAAATGCTGAGAAGTAATTAATCTAGCGCTTCTCAAACTTTTCGAAGCTTGGGCGCATTTAAAATCCTAGAAATAATTGAAGGCGCACTCTATGCAAATTTCTGAGAAATATCTTATAATAATGAAGCTAAACATTTCAGGCGAAAAATAATGTGATGAAAAAATGAAACATGCCTTAAGTTTATGCCTGACTCATAGATCAGTGGCAACGTACCACGAGTGAGCATTAGGGCGGAGGTTCCATTCGCTGGCGGCATTGTTGCAGACACTAATTCAGGGAAACGAAGAGACTCGGTGGCGTGGAGTTTGGGATGTTCAGCATCTTGATTCGTGAGTCGGACTATCTGGAGGGAGTTTTCTGGGTTTTTTCCCCATTGCGATGCACAAATGTAGCGTAGTTCCCTTTAAACCGTCCTTCCGGAAGTCACCGCCCTTCTTCTTCAGCGTCACGGAGCCCGGTTAGACTTCTACCTACGGGCGCTCCATCACAACAGCTTGGGCTTGGTTTCAAAATGTTGCTATCGACAAGACCAAGTGGGATGAGAAAAAAAAAATTCTATTCTTGTGCGTAAGAGAATGTATGAGCCTTAAGTGTGCAGGAGCCTTAAGTGTCCTAGCGATGTCTTGAATGTTTTACATAAATGTGATGTTGAAAATTACAATAAAATAGCCAGATAGACAATATTCAGATGGTCCCTCCATAGACTGCTACTTACAGATGGCGCAGTCTCATAGGCTACAATGGAATTTTCTTAGTGTTGAAAATCACATAGACACTAGTCAACCATACTTGTATAAGTTACCGCTCTAATTTCTGGGAAACCTTTTTTTGTCGCATTATTCCTCTTTGGCGTTATTTCATGTGAAGAAAGAAGGGGAAAAAAATAAGAAACCAGAAAGGTTTGTTGTTTGTAACGAAAGCTGTCTTTGAACGAGAAAATATACAAGAAATAGAGCACCTCTATTTATTTTTGATCTTGTACAAGAAATAGTCAAAAAGGATCTTAGAAAGGATTATCATATTATTATTACTAAGACAAAATTCATGATGTTGAAACTGATCCCCTCTGTCTCCTGTGTGATATACCGGGAAGAAATAGATATATCTCCCCTTGCTTCCTGTTCTGCACTGCCTCATGCTTCTTTATGGAAGCGTTATTGATTGCCAGGCTTAAGGGGATGGATTAACCGATGTCATCTGTTTCCATCTTGTTCTTTGTATTGATTTACTTTTATATGATATCTGTTGTCCTGTAAACTTGCCATTGGAAATTTAAAAAGCATTTTATTGTACTAAGTGAGTGATTATCGTTTATTTTTATATCTGGACACATAATAGGTGGGCTGAAGAGAAGTGGTTTGCTAAATTTAAACGATGCGAAATGAGCAAAGAAGACGATGCACGCAGTGGACGAAACCATCAAAAAATTTCACAAAATAATTACCTGATAACCGTAAAGTGAAGTGGATTGAGATAGCTGAGACCCTAAAGATATCAAAGGAGCGTGTTGGACATATCGTGAATGAATATTTGGATTTTGCGAAAGGTCTGTTGAAAGTGGGTGCCGCGCGAGCTCACAATCGACCCAAAACAACAACGAATGGATGGTTCTAAGCAGTGTTTGGAGCTGTTCAATCTTAATAAACCCGAATTTTTGCATCGATATGTGACAATTTATGAAACATGGCTCCATCTTTTTCACACCGGAGTCCAATCGACAGTCAGCCGAGTGGACTGCACGTGATGAACACTAAAAATGCTATAACTCACATACTAATAGTGCAACATCTGTCAAATTTATACACGTGTCTTTTGAAGGTTAGTGCTAACTAAAAATCATATGTATTTAATACTAGTAGCGCCCTCTATGCGTCAGCCTATAAAGCCCACCTCTTATTTCTCTGGAATACCAGGTCGCACTCGAAAGTCCTCTAGAATGCAGTAGTGCGCCCTAGTGCCCCTTTTGAAAGCATTGATTTAATCTATTATTCTACATCAATCTTTAATTCCGAATTTTAACTGTAGGAATATTTGTAGGAAATAATTTCAAAATTTCGTCGGTGATTTTTTTTATTTATAAACAGCATTTTTTTTTTCTAAAAGAATAAAATAGGGTTTTATATCAATGTACAGAAAAAAAAATAATAAAAATAGATATTTATAAGTAAAACTTTTTTTTTAATGTTTCTTTGTATATTATTAAAAAAATTCGGTTTAATTTTTTTCTATTGTTCCTCAGATATTATTTTATTGAATTTTTTAAAACCAAAAATTTTTTTTTATTTCTAGTGGCAAGATATAAAAATGACAAACTCTTACGAGATTCAAAATAGTGTAATACACACACAAGAAAAAGAAAAGAATAAGAGAAAAAGTCAATGTCGCATCAGCAAAGTGCTGTCTGATGGCCTAATGGCTGGAGCTCTGGATTTTGGCATCACAGGATTCAGGGTACGAATCTTGGCATGGATGTTTGTGAGTGGTTCAGAATCCATGTTAAACTGTAGATCCCGGTTTAATTAGCCCAAAGTGTGCACAAAATGATCGTAGAGCGATAAACCAAACCAATCAGCAAAATTGTAGCACTCCAATATCTTTTCACCTCGGAGTCCCACGCAAGGCCGGGCATCCAGCTATAGGGTGCCTGTCCATGATCTCGTCTTTCCCACAGAGCGGGCAATTTGGTCTCTCAGAAATGCCATTGCGGTGCAGATGGCTCACCAAACAGTCATGGCCCACTGCAAGTCTCAACATCGTAACTTTCAAGGGATTATTGAATCTCCGCTTTTTAACACGCTTTTATTAGTTTCACCTGTATGTTTGTTTGTAACTGACTTTTTGGGCTCGATTTTGCCCTACTTTAAGCGATCCGATTTAATTTAAACGCTGTAGACTTATCAAGTACCGACGACAATAAAATATTTTGATAAGTTTATTATCTCATCATGATTGGGATCGCCAGGATGAGTGATTTTATTTTAACATATGAAGAGCAATTTAACTCATGTTGAATGAAAGTACCCGAGTTATTCATACCAACGTGGGACAGTGGCACAACGGATAACGCGCCTGACTACGGATCAGGAGATTTCCTGGCTCGACCTATTCACATTTAGCCTTTGTTTTACTTGCAATCAAATTATTGTAAGAACTATAGTTCCAGTCCTCCGTACCGGGACCTCATTTAAATATTATAGTTTAAAAACATGCTTTTATAGTTAATCAAACTAAAATGTAAAAAATAAATTAATAGTTTAAAAAACTAAAAAACACGCTTTTAGAGTTAATCAAACTAAAAAGTAAACAATAATTGTTAGCATAAGAATAAAATGACTGACGAGAAAATGAATGCCACTGTTGATTGATATCGAGCACCCCCGCTTTTAGAACAGTGACATTCATTTTCTCGTCAGTCATTTTATTCTTATGTTAATAATTATTTTTTACTTTTAGTTTGATTAACTCTAAAAGCGTGTTTTTTAAACTATAGTTAGATTGGGACGGCCGCCCGCATTCCATTGTAAGACACTCAACCTGCACGAAATCCTACAAAGGTTGGAGCGTTGCTGCATGCCGATATTATTCGATCTTTTAGCCGCCTAGGACATTACCAGGGGGAACCACAAGGTGGTAGATCTACTGTCGCATTCCAGAACAAAAATTATGACGAAAATAATTCATTTCTGTAAATCATAAATAAATGTTTTCTCATGAATTACACAAATCCTTTTCTTATAAAATTCGTAGGAATTCAAATTACACAGAAATCCATATCAATTGAAGAAAATATTAATTCGTAACTAAAAAGAAAAAAAAGTATTATTGAAAAAAGATAGATTTAACATAATTTTTAAAATAGAAAGAAAATAAGTATGCAAGCAATGCTGAATTGCTCTAATTATTCTTAACAATTAGTAGTTATTCTTACCAAAGCTGAAAAATTCTACGTACCTGGCGTTGATAAGTAGAGATTTTTAAATAGGTCATTTTTATATATTGACTTTAAGTAGGTTATTTAAAAATCATCAGGTTATTTTGTAAGAATTTGTTAAGTTAAGTGGGCTTTTTATATAAAACTAACTCCAAAAAAAAAGGAAAAGAAGATAATTATTTTCTTAGATCTTATTTATGATATAGTAAAAGAAGTCTGATGGCCGAGTGACTAGCTCTTTGGCGCTCAGTGCCACAGTTTTATTTTTGAGTCCCTGCAGTGCCATGTATGTTTGTAGTGGTTGGAATCCACTTTAAACCGTATTTCCCGGTCGCATATGACTACTACTATTATTACTGCACCACACAACATCACTGTGCCTAGAGCTGAGATGACTACTTTACAGTTTGGGAATGATGTGGGTGAGAAGTTTGATTGGACTCCGTGACGTTCTACGGTCATAGGAGACTCCGTCTGTACAGCGCTTGCCTTAAGGCAGGGATGGGCACTTTTGCAAACTTTTTCGGTCGCGGGCCAAAAATCGGGGAAAAAAAGTTTAGCGGGCCAAGATAAATTTTTCTAAAATTTTAAGAACAGTAACAGTAATTTTAAGAACAGCAACAGTATTAGAATTTAAACATGTTTATGAGATGAATGAAATTGCGATCTCATTTTTAAAAGTTCCTTATATTGAGGTTCAAAGTGAGATGTACTGATTCTAAGGAACGAGGCTAAATGCTCATCTGTCGGTCTATTTCTGAAATAATGCTTTCTAAGGTTCATAGTTGAAAACACTTGCTCACATATACAAGATGAAGCAAGCATAGCACTGATTTTTTGGGCGTGAGATATTAAATTTGGGAAACATACTTTCGATAATGATTTGTAAAACTCTAACTTGTTGGCTACTGCTATAACTAACAAAGAACTTCCGCTTTTAACACTTTACCGAGTGAAAGCTGTTTGTGCTTGCTATTTCGGTTGATTTATGTTTTGTAGAGCAAAAATAGAGAAAGTAAAAAGATCATCAGTCAGATCAAGGAAGAAAAAAAAATAATATTTAATCAAAATAGAAAAGGAAATGGATATATAACAAATAAATATATATTTCTTTTATTTTACCTGGGACCTGATGGCCGAATGGCTAGCGCTCTGGCATTCAGTACCACAGGTATCGGGTTCAAATTCCGGCTTTGCCCGTGGGTGTTTGTAGTGGTTCGAATCCACTTTAAGCCGTAGGTCCCGGCCCTAATAGGATCGTAGAGCGCTACGGGGGCGTTGTTACTCCGCGTCCGTGACTTACCATCAAGTTACACGCCTCCTGGGTACTGCAAAGTGAGTACCATCGGTGAGACATTATAGGCTACCAAAGACGTCCATGTCTGTTTGCCAGCTGCATTGGGAAAAAAAAAACCTTGGACCGGCAAATTAAAATTCTATCCGCGGGCCGGACAAAACCTTCCGGAGGGCCGTAGTTTGCCTATCCCTGCTTTAAGGCATCCAAGATAACTGTCTAAGTATTTGCCAGCTGCATTAGAACAAAAAATTGTACATCTTTTGCTGTTTGACTTGTTTACATTTTGACTATAAAAAATTTTTCATTTACGAAGCTGTTCAAAAAAAGATTATTTATATGATTCCCATATATTATTTTATCCCAAATATTATTTTATGGTTCCCATATTACGAAAATTACTTTATTCAAAAGGAAAAAGAAATAAAGAAAGAAAATGTTGAAGAAATGAAATACATTTCGAATTTGAAAAGTAAAGTCATTATAAACATAATTTAAAAGACTTAAATTTTTGCACTTCTCTAGAAAGGGAGCGATAAATTTCTCTAATGATCTGATATTTAATACAACTTCTCAGAAAATGATGTAAATTAAAAACAGGAACAAGAAAAATTAAGTTTAATCTTCCCTTTCAATAAAATTTCATGGTAAAGTTAAAAGTGTAGAAACGTAAACTCAAAAGTAAATAATACTGGGCTCTCTTCTCTCAAAGCCAATTCTACAAAAAATTAAAAAAGATAAATTTAAAAATGCCATAATCTTTTAATTAATTGGTCTTAAACAGGCGGACTCCACCCTGTATTTTTTTCCTTGTGTGCTTTTTATCGAGTCCTTACACGCCTTCAACAAAAACAGAAAAAAAAAAAAAAAAAAATTTGGTACAACAAATCCAAATTCTTCGAAATGCACATGCGTCTTGATAACACGTGCAGCGATGATGCAATGCCTTTTGTGACGTCACCGCCTGACGTCAGCGGGCGGGGATTTGATAACTATTGTTTGTTCATTTTGTGTTTTTATGTTTTCATGGACAGCTTTCAACCCGATGCAGATGCACGCTGTCTTTTTTATTTATTTATTTTACTCTGTCATACTTTTTTTCTTTTGGGGTCGTTTTATTGAACAGTTAGTTTTGCAGAAGAGAACTATAAAGCCAGCTGTTTTAAAACTACTAGCGATTCTAATGTCTACAGAAGATTTAAACAAATTTTACAAAAATACTACTGTGTCCAAAAAGTAAGACCAGTTTTCGATTTAAAATTGCCAGGGCTTATGGAATTTCAATTTTTTTTTCTTTTTAGGTTGCTGGCACTGTCCTTGGCATCTGTGTGAAATTTGACGTCAAAATATTCATTAGTGTTTCAGTTACGCCTGGCTTTGTGAGTCGCGACAACTGATTCCGGCGATTTTTGAAATGTCTGAATGAATTGAGCAAAGAACTTGCATTCAATTGTGTTTGCGGAAAAACGTATAGAATGTTGCAGAAACATTATGTGAGAGCATTCCTATATCGGAAAGAAACATTTACAAGTGGTATGAACAGTTCAAAGAAGGTAGAGAACGCATCAAAGACGAAGAGCCCTCTAGTATACCATCAACCTTAACCGACGAAGCTCACGTCCACAAAAATTAAAGATTTGGTGCTTGCAAACCGTCGATTTACAGTTAGAGACCTTGATGATGATGTTGGAATTTCAAAAGGGTCGGTCCATTCCATTTTGGGCCTCAAACGCGTCAAATCTCCATTGGTACCGGAAACACTGAATGCGCCAGCTCACACTGCATTGATTTTTCGTGAATATGTGACTAGACTATACCGTTTGGGTCTAACAAGACCCAAACGGTATAGAGTAGTAATAATAGTCAACAGCAAGGTCTGCAAACTTTTATCCTAGGGCCACATTGACTCCTTCACTAGGTCCAAGATCTAACTAGCTCAGCATACGAACATACTATAGTTTTCATTGCTCTCAAGTTTTCCGTTTAGAACTATCTGGAAATTAATAGGAATCTTTGAAACGCTAATTCATTTCGCTATTCATGCTAATTTCCGCGTGGCTCATTCAATAGCGAAGCATGGGGACTACCTACTGATTGGGAATTAATCAAGGACTGCATGATTGCAGCAGGAGAAATGTGCTCAGAAAAAGCTATTTATTTAAAGACATCAGTTTGTTTCCACACCCTATAGCTCGAATAGAAGATGATATTGCAGAAAATATATTAACTCAATTGTCTGTCAAAAATCGGCACTTAGAGTCATTCTCTTTTGGCCCTGATGAGTCAACGGAAATTTTTACTGATCATGTGTTATTTTTTAATCAAGATATATAAAAAAATTATGAAGTGTATGAAGAGTTTTCTTGATCTTCATAGGATTCACGACACGACCACTGGAAAAGATATTTTTAAAGGAGTTGAAAAAACTGTTTGGGAAAAAATCTGCAATCTGATTATTTATCTGATGATTTGTTTACATTGTAAATTTTACAATGTAATCATTATAAACTGTAACGTACCAGAATGAAGGTGCTCGCGGGCCATTTTTTTTGTTGCCAAAAATCGCCAATCTCTTATCGCATATATTAAACAACACATTAAAATTCATGTGAAGTGTTTGATAAATTGACGATTATATTCACCTCAAACTGGATATATAGTCAACTATGTGCTCTATATTATAATACTACTTTATGGCTCCACCGAAAGCAACCATCCCCCCATAGCTGTTGTTCACGTTTTTCTTATGTCCTAGAACTTCTCACATTTTATTTTATATCCCCTTTAATAACTTTTACATTTTTGTCAGTTATTTTAGACACCCTATATAAGAAAAACAATTGGATATTTGGAGTAATAGTGTAGGGATAGTAGTTGTAGACGAAAAAGTTGGGTAAGTGAATCTTTTTTATGATAATTGCAGATCAATTTACTCTTCAATATAAACGATAGCAAAATTTTCGGTATTGTGGAGATAATAGAAAAAAAAAACCTGTTGAAATACCTTAGTTGATGAAGTTAATTAAGGTTGGAAATTTGATTGCTTAGTTAATTTCACTATGAATTTCATTTGAAATCATGCTTTTCACTTAGAGGATTCGTGCACTCTTGTTTGGCCGTGGTTGTAGACAATACCTTCATTCATAACCACGAGAATGATCCAATCACGAAACTTGGTAATGTCTACAAATTTACAACACATTTTTCTTAGCAATAATAATAATAATAATAAGACAAATAATAGGGCCACCTGGTTTTTTTTATTTATGAAAGAAATACGATTTAACATTTTTATGGAATGCAGCGTAGATCTACCTCCTCATCATACATCTGGGCAACCTCTGTTAAGGCATAATGATCTACAAACACGGCCTTCAGTCCGGCTCTCAGTGTGAATTTCTTAGAGAGCGAACGCAGATGGATTGTCCTAAAACAGAGAGAGGATCATTAGAAACACCCTCAGGTGCTTCTTCTTTGAAGATATTTGCCGCTAGAAACTGTCACAAGCCCTGGTACGATCCTATTACCATCCCTAACCATTTTATTGACTTAAGTGAGTGATTATCGTTTCTTCTGACAGGAATATACTTGAAGAAATCATAACTTTGAGGTATGATACAACTTAATGAAACATACAATCTTTTGTATAGGAATTCAGGATCGGGAATAAAATGTGACAGGAAACAATATTCTTTATAAAGTGCTTATTTGATTCAATATTTATAATGAATGTCCAAAATTTGCGACCATTCACAGCAATACAAGCTCTTCATAGAATCGAAGGAGTGATTGGCAAACAAATTATCGGCACACGCCATAGTCAATATATCTTACAAGTCAAGTCAAAATAATGAAATATATTTAGCATGTTTGTGTGTGCAGAGCCACCATTAAGTGATAATGAGTCCACGTGATCAATCATATATGTATTATTTGGATAACAGAGTTTAAGAAAAGATCTGGGAAAATTAAGGTTTCGTCCTAAGAGTAGGTCCATATTTGTATAAAGTAAGAACTACTTAAAACGAAAATAAATATCGTAAATAAAACACTTAAAACTTAATCAAAAAAAAAATCTACGATTATCAATTTGCTGGAAGTAATTTGTCTAAAATATCAATTTAAATTAGTAATATTTTTATTTAGAAAAGTAGAAAAGAAATTTTATAAAATCGAAATTCAAATGCATCAGATTCTTTTTTTTTTTAATGACTAATAATCGAATGATATCATATTTCAATTTGTCAGCGAATGAGATTGTAATTATTTTTCCAAAACCGTGACTTTGAAATGCGAGAATTTTATTTTTATTATTATTATTATTTTAAATTTATTTATTGCCATTACGCATTCATACGCAATTACTCATAAATATTAATCACTCAATTATATTCATGTTATCACGAAAAACACATCCATTTAAGACAACAACAACAGCAAAAAAACCTTTCTTCATCGACAGCTTGATGCATGGTCATCAGTGAAAAAGGGAATGATGAATTAAAATCAACAACTCGGAGGATGATTCATTCATCTGCAAGACATCAGGATGACACGCCATTGGTTCCTTTCTGCGGGCCCGCCAAACGATAAGTGTAACAAATACCGAAAGGGCCCCGCCCTGTGAAAACTTCCTATATACGTTTTCGAATTTTAATTTGTGCGATTGTCGGCTTCGGATTTTGGATGATGGATAGATTTTTGCAGCTCCCACGCTACACATTTTTTCCGAGGCGTAATTAAATTTATTAGAATCAAGTTTCGCGTCGTTTATATTTAGAAGTCATTAGGGAAGAGTGGAGTTGAGTTGCATGCAAGTTACACGTGTGCTGGTCGTTTTCTTTTTTATTCCCCATTGTTTGTTTGTTTACTTTCGGATATCAGCTGCTACAACAAAAGAAATAAAAAAAAAACTTCTTCTTCTTTTTTTTTTTTTTTTTTTTTTTTTATTATTCTTCTTTTGCGATCGCAGTGTTCTTCAAAACGAAGGCGAAATTCTTTTTTGACAGTGATATATTAACTTTTAAATAAAAATTAGAGCCTTGAACGCGCTATATAAAAATGGATGAAATCGAAACAGCAATTTAAAAATAGCTTCTCAGAATTTTGAATAAATTTTAAACATTAATTTATTACTATTTTTTGGAGGCGGGTTGATTTTAAAATATATATTTACAGTTTCTTTCTTAATTATTTATTAATTTTTTTTTATTTACTTATTTTCTTTATATTTCCATGTGAATGTGACTTTTTTTTTCAAAAAATCATTCAAAGTTTAAATCTCGTATATTAGCAAAAAATGAAAAAATTATTCTTGTAATATTCACTATTTAGGGGCCTGAATGGCCGAGTGACTAGCGCTCTGGCGCTCGATACCACAGGTTTCGGGTCCAAGTCCTGGCGGTGTCATAGATGTTTGTAGTGGTTCGGAATTCACTTTAAACCGTAGGTCCCAGTCTAACATGATCATAGAGCGTTGCGGGGGTAGTACTACTCCGCGTTCATAGCGTATCTTCAAGCTACACACACCTCCTCGGTAGTGCTAAGTGAGTAACGTCGGTGTAGCCCTTATGGCTTAAAAAGGTCACAGGAAAAAAAAAGAAGTTTCGCGTCGTCGTTTATATTTAGAAGTCATTAGGGAAAAGCTGAGTTGAGTTGCATGCAAGTTACATGTGCTAGTCGTTTGCTTTTTTATTTCCCATTGTTTGTTTGTTTACTTTCGGATATCAGCTGCTACGACGGATGATACAACAAAAGAAACAAAAAAAAAAAAAATTTTTTAAATTCTCTTTTGCGATCAAGACGAAGGCGAAATTCTTTTGACAGTGATATATTAACTTTTAAATAAAAATTAGAGCCTTGAATGCGCTATATATAAATGGATGAAATCGAAACGGCGAATTAAAAATAGATTCACCAGCTTCTTAGAATTTTAATAAATTATTATTTATCATTTCATTAATGATTTATTTTAATCAATATTTTTAATTATTACTAATATTATTATTATTATTTTTAGTTATTCCTATTAATATTATTATTATTTTTAATTATTTATTAATATTATAATTATTATTTTTAATTATTACTATTAATATTATTATTATTATTTTTAATTATTACTATTAATATTATTATTATTATTTTTAATTATTATTTTAATGAATAAATTTTAAACATTAATTTATTACTATTTTTTGGAGGTGGGTTGATTTTAAAATATATATTTACAGTTTCTTTCTTAATTATTTATTAATTTTTTTATTTACTTATTTTCACTATATTTCCAAATATATACCGATAAACAGAGTGGCTTTTCTTCAAAAAATTACCCAAAGTTTAAATCTCGTATATTAGACAAAATGGAAAAATAATTCTTGTATTATTCACTATTTAGGGGCCTGAATGGCCGAGTGGCTAGCGCTCGGTGCCACAGGTCTCGGGTTCGAATCCACACTGAATTTATTAATCTCTTTATTATGAAGATTCATACAAACTCAGTGTTCAAAATTAATTAGATTTTTTCCTCTTTTATACCTCTCCCATAATAGAGAGACCTGATGACCAATTGGCTAGCGTTCTGGTTTTTGGCACCACAGGTTTCAGATCCAAATCCTGGTGGCAGCATGGATGTTTGTGAGGGGGTTCGGAATCCATTTTAAACTGTAGGTCCATGTATAAAGAGCCTAAAGTGTGCACAAGATGACAGTAGAGCGACACCAAACTACCAAAATGTACTATTCACTATTTACAGTATTGTATTATTATTTCTGGTGTACATTTTGGCACTTTTCTATTAGCCTTTGGAGTATTTTAGCGACATATCAGATTTTCCACTTTAGTGG
This sequence comes from Caerostris extrusa, assembly GCA_021605095.1. NCBI lineage: Eukaryota > Metazoa > Arthropoda > Arachnida > Araneae > Araneidae > Caerostris > Caerostris extrusa. The sequence goes on from BPLR01021451.1 coordinate 32,973, forward strand.
AGTTTGTTTTAAGGGTCTGTCTATTTTCTTCTTTACATCAGAACCAAATGGATGAAAGGATAAAGGAAATTGTGGCTGTGGTAACTTACGACCATTTTGTTCAAGAGACAGTCTTTATTATTGTAATCGTTATTGTTGTAAAACATCATTTCTTGCAATACGGTGATTTCCTCCAATGATGCGAGGATCAACGGGTGGAATTTCCCCCTTTATAATGTTCTTTTTCAATTCCTTCTATTAGCTCACACTCTCCCTATATATATCTTGTTCAAATTTTCAATCGTTCATAAAATACTCTTTATTCATCCACTCAAGTTCGAATACATTTTTTTTTTTTTTGAACTTGTAGTGGATGACACTTGATGCTATTAGTTTTTTCAAATATTAATTCTGTAATTAAATTTAATTAATTAATGCTAGTTTTTTTAAATTTAAGTTGCATATATCTATCACTAGATGGCGCCAGATAAACATAAAAAAAATGAATGAAAATTATTTATAAAGGACTTTCTGCGTTATAGTGGAAAAAAAGTAGGAATTGACTTAAATTTTTTTATATTACTTGTTTATGTTTATTTCGCTAGTTTTCCATAAATTGTATGTAAACTTAATGTAAACTGATTCAGTATATCGTTGAGAATATTACGAATTCTTCTTAGAATATTCGTTGTTGCAAGAAAGGGAGGAGTTTAGGATGTGGGGAAAAGATCATTGTCGAGGTTGAAATTTAAAAAAAATATATTTTTTCAACTGCGTTAATTCGGCTAAATGTGTCAGAGATATCAATTGAAAACAACGAATTTAAATACTATTAGATATGATGATTTGAATTTTATACTATAAGATTTGATGATTTCGATTTCTATGTTATAATTAAGTGTCTTTAATCCACAGCGCCATATAACGCGGACATGATATCTTTGGCAGAATGATGCTCATAATACGCAGTGGTGTATTATCCTGTTCTTTGATGTACCATTCAAGTTCTGTTTCTATACACATATTACAAAACAAACGTTTTTTTCTATTTTTAAAGAGCTTCTTAAAAATGTTATAAATCATTCAGTTAAGTATTATGGTGTAAAACGACGATTTGCTGTTTTCATATTTGTTAGTTTGGTTTGTCGCTCTATGGTCATTTTGTGCATACTTTAGTCTAATTAGACCGGGGCCTACAATTTAACGTGGATAACTAACAAGCGTCCATGCCAGCCAGGATTTGAATCTGAAGCCTGTGATACCAAAGGCCAGAGAGCAAGTCAATTGGCCATCAGGCTGCTCATATTTGCTAAAGACATCAAAATCTTTATGTGTTCCTTCTATCTGCATTAACAGAAAAAGAATAATTTTCACCCCCTGTTGATCAAACCCGGTCATCTAGCGGTCTTCAAAATGGAACATGCGTTGTAATATGTGAGAATATACCAACAACGTAGGAAAGAATAATGTTACAATTCGAATATAAAAAAATCTCTTCCTAAATCTTCTAATAAAACCGAATTTCCAGAAGGTATAAGCACAGCAACAAATGTAAACTGACCATTGGGTTGTGCATACCCTTGTGGAGTTTCTCTAAATATATCCATAGAGTAGTAATAAAATAAAGCGTCTCCCCTATTCTAAAGGAATAGAAAATAGAGGCAAACATCTCCTTCCTTTTAATACTAGAGTTGGCGCTGCATCGGTGTTTGGCTTCTTTTCCCTGCTAGCATTTAGTTAGAAAATGTTACGAACATGTTACGAAGCGTTTCTAAAAATTCCGAGAAATTCTTCTTCTCGAGTCACTTGTTTATTGAACAATGTGCTCACTAAAGATAAATAGATACAAGAAATGTTATGTTTATAACTCTGATCGTTTTACATGAAATAATCACTTCACTTCAGCCAACGTCCGTCTGTGGCCTCTCGACATCCGTGGCCATTCTACGCTGTGCCGTCCAGTAAAGATTTGCCATCCCCTCGTAGCTTCTGTCGTGATCGACATCGTCAAGTGCACTGCAAGATGGGAGGTGGTCTGCAGTGCCGCTAGAGTCGGAGCAAAGTGGGCAGGTTGGCGACCCCGATGCAGCTAAGGTAATCTTGTAGGTAGTCGGGCGGCCTGATGGCCAATCGGCTGGAGCTTAGGTCTTTGGTACCACAGGCTTCAGATTCGAATCCTATCCGTGGCATGGATGTTTGTGAGGGGTTCGGAATCCACGTTAAAATGTAGGTCCCGGTCTGATTAGCCTAAAGTGTGCACAAAATGACACTAGAGCGACAAACCAAACCAACTCACTTTCGGTTACATGCCACTTAACTGGGACAAGAGATCTTATTAGTGGGGAAATTTTATTAGAGAACAATTGTCGAGTAGAAAATGCATTTACGTGACCCGTGCCCCGTAGTCATTCGGAAGGTAACTCCTAATCCTCCCTCTAGTTTTACATGAAATATAATTAATAACATTACAAAAAAATTTATATAAATTGTATGTAATATAATATTACACAAGAAAGTATATTAATATAGTATAAATGATAAGTTAAAAAAATTAAATTTGCATTTATTTACAGGTAAAAGAAAATTAACCATTTCTTTTGAAAATCTTTGTAGATCTTTTCTCCTTTTGCACCATAACGGCATAGTGAAGTAATGACCAACAGTAAAAATTGCTGCCAAAAATCGCCAAATTATCATCGCTTATATTAAACTCGACAAGTAAAAGTCACGTGATGCGTGTGTTTATCATAAACTGGCAACCCGTATTATAATAATACTCTATGCTTGAAAAGAAATACAGAAATAATTTAGAATTATCTTCGGATTATCTCACAAAAAGATATCAAACCAAATTTTACATAGCCCACATTAAATTATAATTAAAAATGTAAATTCATCTTTTAATTTAAATGTATGCATAGTGTTTAAAATAAATATTAAATAATTTGATTTTTGACTACACACACATATCATGTCATATTATATTATATGGAGTAAAATTTTTAATTACATTATATTTATGTGTCTAGGTCTAGAATTTTGCAAAAGTTAAATCATGAGGATCGTCTTACATATGGATCCGCTAATCTAGGGAAAAATGTGAGTATTTTTTTTTCTTTAGTCGGGTGTAAGCGATAAATCGCCAAATTTCGCCGTTTTCATTTCTTTAGTTTATCTTTCTTAAATTTATGAAATGTATTCGTTATTTATAGTTATTATTTATTAATCATAGTTATAGTAATTATTATTTACATTTATTATTTATTATTTATTTATTTTATGAAAACCAGTTATTTTATTTTCGAAATTGTTTATATTGTTGGTCTCTTCCCTCTCATCTGCGGCCAGATGGCCAATTGGCTAGATCTCTTGCCTTTGGTACCACAGGTTTCAGATTCGAATCCTGTCGGTGTCATGGATGTTTATGAGTAGTTCGGAATCCACGTTAAATTGTAGGTCCGCTTAAAGTAAAGTGTGCACAAAAATGACCGGAGCGATAAACATCTATCTTAATAGTACGCGATCAAATAAGTTTGGAAATCACTAATCTAGATGAGTTTTACATAAAGTTTCTTGCTTGTGACCCCCCATTCAGTTATGAAAATTCCAACAAACCCTTCATATGGACAAAAAAAAAAAACATAGTACAAATTCCACATTTCATTATATAATTGTAATACAACATCTATGAAAAATACGGCACAATAGTAACAAGATATAAAAATTATATTTTAAGAGATTGTACATTTTCTAAATAAATAATTAAATCAGATTAATTATGAAAAATGTCAAATAAAATATTGTAAAAAACAATAGCACATCTAAGAGTGAAAAACATTTTAAAAAATAAATTTAAAATAAAAGAAAAAAAGAAATAAAATTATGAACAGAAAAAGTTAAATAGATTAATTTTAAGCTTGGAAAGTAACAAAAAGTGTATATATATTTTAGCAATTCCTATAGGGGTCACGTTTGCCTTTAAGAAAACCCTATTCTAGAATGATATGTCTTTTTATCAAAAATCCCCCATTTTCTCCTCTACTTATGTGATTAATCCAGATTAAGATTTTTTTTCAATGGGAACCCTTAAATACAACATAAAATTCAAATGTACAACAAACAAGCAATTGAAATTACCAAAAAATTAAAATTACTTTTCAAAATATCTACTTATTAAATGTCAGCATAGCAATTCTATACAAATTTGTGACAAAAAAAGAAAAATCTAAAATTCTGTTTAACCTAAATATTTTGAAAGTCCATAGGAGTTCAAATTGATAGATGCCCTAAAGATTTTTTTTGCCTGCTCAAATTTAATTCTTTTTTTTTTTTTTATTATTATAATTATTTTGCATATACAAAGGGAAAAAGAAGGAAAAATAATTAATTTTTCATTTTAAATTTTTAAAAAAAAAAAAATTAACAAATTCTAAACGTCGTACATTTATTGAAATTAGCTTTGCTACCTGTCGATAATAACATTAGGATGCATTTAATGTATAAACTATTTTTGATTCTGTGTACAATGATTAATAATATTTTTCTTTCCATTAGAAAAATCTCAATTAATATTTTTTATTAATTACTCTAAACCAGGGGTGGCCAATCCAACTGATCTTGTCGGCCACTTTGGAAATGCATCCTAACTTTGCGGGCCGCCTAAAAATTATATGTCCTCCTATTGGATTTTGACTCACTATAGACATATTCTTACATGTGAACATAATATAATAATAATGACAATGCACATTGTAAAGAAATATAGAACACTAAAAGGAAATATAAAAAAATATATAAATATAAACGGAATAAAAAAATTAAATTAAAAATTAAAAATTAAAGAATATTTATTTTATAGTGCGATGTTTAATTTTCTACTCTTTCAAATAGCTTTTCAAATCGATCTCAATTTGGGCATTTGCACATCGTAATGAGTGTTGCGTTCGTTATGTTTGAATGTGTTTTGTCTTTTTTGGACACAGGTCTTACTTTTTGGACACAGTAGTAAAACAGACAATATCTGTCCTATATTCGAAAGAAAATTATTTTAAAATCAAAGTTCATTTTTCTCGCCATTTCGACAGTTCATTTTTGTATATATGGATACACACATAAAGTATTTTTTTAATAAATTGGTTTTCACTATTTTGGCCATTATAAAATAAATATATTCTGTAAAAGTGTGATGCATCTCACGGGCCAGAAAAATATTCAAAGTTGAACACATGCAGCCCGCGGGCAGTGGGTTGACCACCCCTGCTCTAAACAAACATTAAAAAATGAAATTAAATAAATGAGAAATGTAAAATGAAGAAAGCGTTAAACGTTTCTTCATCGTTTGCACCTCAAAGATGAAAAAGAAAAAAGGCGGCTCGAAACCCCTTCCGGCATTTTGTAATAACAACTTATTTCAGTGCACGAGAGATTCGGCAGACGATATCAAAAATCTCGATTGTAATTGGACGGAAAGATTTAGAGGTTCATTCATGAAAGCAAAGGGGGGGAAACAGAAAAAGAGAGGAGGTAATAACTATATTTGTTGATATCGATTTTTTTTTTTTTTTACCAAATCGATTTCATCTATTCTAAACCTCATATACCCATTTATACTCCCAAACGATAAAAATCTTCTAAAAATGGCTGTTATTGAGAACACAACAAAAACGGATGTTTAAAAGAAAAGGAAAACAACAAAGGTAAGCAAAAATAAAAAACACACAAAACAAAACACACCTTTTTTTTGTTACACAAAAAAGTAAACAATAAGAAAAAAAGCAAAAAAGATAGCACTCTTGCGATTTTAAATTTGTTCTGCTTTGTTCATATTTTTATTTTTAATTTTTTAAGAGACAATACGTAATTTTATACTCGGATACGATGAAAATGTTCTGAAAATGGCTACGATTTAGAACAAAACAAAACGGATGTTCAAAAAATAAAATCATAAATAAAAAAAAATAAACAATGAAGGAAAAAAAAATTCCAAAAAAAATGACAACACCTGAGAGATTTTAATTTTGTTCTATTTTTTCATACTTTTCTATTTTTATTTTTTACTCGCAAATGATAAGAATCTTTTGAAAATGGCTATGATTCAGAACACACCAAAACGGATGTTAAAAATAAAAAATCATAACTAAACGAAAAGGTAACCATGAAAAAATTCTACAAAAAAAAAAAAAAAAAAAAAAATTGAAGCACTTGAGAGATTTTAACTTTATTCTGAATTTTTTTTAAATATTTTTTTCTGATTATTTGCTTGTAATCGATTCTTATACAAACGATACAACTTTTATACTCGCAAACGATAATCCGGATTTTTTTTCTCATATTTTTGTTTCCGATTATTTTCTTGTAATCGATTCTTATTCAAATGATACACACTTTTATCTTCGCAAACGATAAATATATTCTAAAATTAATAGTTATTTAGAACAAAACAAAGCGGATATTTAAAAATATTCTATGAAAAAAATTACAGCAGGCGAAAGATTTTTAACTTTCTTTTGGTTTTTCACACTTTTTGTCTCTAATTGTGTTATTGTATCGATTTTTAAACAGGTGTCTCATGTTTTTAGGCTGTCAAACGATAAAAATATTCTAAGAAGAAAAAAATTCTAAAAAAAAAAAAAAAAAAATTGTCAGCACTTGTAAGATTTTAATTTTCTTTTGGTTTTTCACACTTTTGTTTCTAAATGTTTTCTTGTATCGATTTTTATAGGTGACGCATGTTTTTCTATTACCAAACGATAAAAATATTCTAAAAAGAAAAAAATTCTATAAAAAAAAAGGGCAGCACTTGAAATATTTGAATTTCTTTTCTGGTTTTTCACACTTTTGTTTCTAATTGTGTTATTGTATCGATTTTTATATAGGTGACGCATGCCTTTATGCTGTCAAACGAAAAAATTATTCTAAAAATATTCTAAAAAAAAAATTCTATAAATAAAAATTGCAGCACTTGAAAGATTTTAATTTTCTTTTGGTTTTTCACATTTTTGTTTTCTAATTGTTTACTTGTATCGATCCAAACGATAAAAAAATTCTATAAAAGAAATGGCAGCATTTGAAAGATATTTTAATTTTCTTCTGGTTTTTTCATACATTTCTTTCTAATTGTTATCTTGTATCGATTTTTACACTTGCATCAATTTATCTTGTATCGAGTTTTATACAGGTGACGCATGCTTTTATATTCTCAAATGATAAAATTATTCTAAAAAGAGAAAATTTTAAAAAAAATTGACAGCACTTGAAAGATTTTAATTTTCTTCTGGTTTTCCCTATTTTGTTTCTAATTGTGTTATTGTATTGATTTTTATACAGGTGACGCAGGCTTTTATAGTCAAACGATAAATATATTCTAAAAAAAAAAATTTTACAAAAGAAATGGCAGCAATTTGAAAGATTTTAAATTTGATTTTTCCCACTTTTGTTTCTAATTGTGTTACTGTGTCGATTTTTATACAGGTGACACATGTTTTTATGCTGTCAAACGATAAAAATATTATATATAAAAATTCTACAAAAAAAAAAAAAATGGCAGCATTTGAAATATTTTAATTTTCTACTGGTTTTTCACACTTTTAGTACTATTTATTTTCTTTTTATCGATTTTTATACAGGTGGCGCATACTTTTATACTGTCAAACGATAAAAATGTTCTCAAAATGGCTATGATTTGAAACAAAGCAAAACAGATGTTTAAAAAAATATAAGTACACAAAAAATAAAGCAGAAAAAAATCCATAAAAAAAATGACAGCACCTGAGAGATTTTAATTTTGTTCTGTTTTTTTTCATACGTTTTTTTTCTATTTTTCCCTTTGTTTCGATGATTTGTTCTGATTGTTTCCTTGTATTGATAGACACTTTTGTGTTCGCAAACGATAAATATATTCTGAAAATGGTAATTGTTTAGAACAAAATCTAAACGGATATTTAAAAAAATCATAACAACACAAAAGTTAATCAAGAAGAATAAAATGCTTTAAAAAAGGGCAGCACTTGAAATATTTTAATTTTCTTCTGGTTTTTTATACTACTGTTTCCAATTGATTTCTTGTATCAATTTTTATACAGGTGGTGCACGCTTTTATACTGTCAAACGATATAAATATACTAAAAATATTCTAAAAAAGAAAAAAATTCTATTAAAAAAGTGACAGCAATTCAAAGATTTTAACTAGTTTTTTCACACTTTTGTTTCTAATTATTTTCTTTGTAAGTTTTATACAGGTGACGCATGCTTTTAAACTGTCAAAAAAATATATTTTAAAAGAAAAAAATCCTATAAAAAAAAATGGCAGCAGTTGAAATATTTTAATTTTCTTTTGGTTTTTCTCACTTTTGTTTCTAATTGTGTTACTGTATCGATTTTTATGCAGGTGACGCTTTTTTTTTTTTTTGCTGTCAAACCATAAAAATATTCTAAAAAAAAAAATTTCTATGAAAGAAATGGCAGCATTTGAAAGATTTTAATTTTCTTCCTGATTTTTCATACTTTTGTTTCCAATTGTTTTCTTGTACCGATTTTTATACAGGTGGTCCATGCTTTTATACTGCCAAACAATCAAAATGTTCTAAAAATGGCTACGATTTGAAACAAAACAAAACGGATGTTTAAAAAAACATAAATACAAAAAAAATAAACAAAGTAAAAAAATCCTGAAAAAAAATGGTGGCAATTGAAAGATTTTAATTTTCTTCTGGTTTTTCACACTTTTGTTTCTAATTGTTTCCTTGTATCGATTTTTATATAGGTGACGCATGTTTTTATATTACCAAACGATAAGAATATTCTAAAAATAAAAAAATTCAATAAAAAAGGGCAGCACTTGAAATATTTGAATTTCTTTCTGGTTTTTCATTCTTTTGTTTCTAATTGTGATATTGTATCGATTTTTATACAGGTGGTGCATGCTTTTATACTGCCAAACGATAAAAATATTCTAAAAATGGCTTCGATTTAGAACAAAACAAAACGGATGTTTAAAAAAAAAAAAAAAAAACATAAGCACACAAAAAAAATCCATAAAAAAAATGGCAGCACCTGAGAGATTTTAATTTTGTTTTTCGTGCTTTTTGTTGCTTTATTTTTTTTTTTGTTGCGTTCGCCCACTGCTACCCAGAAAGTTGGGTGTACTAATAGAGTTTTTTCCCACTCAATCGCGTAGGATAAGTCCTCTATCTGAATTTCAGGACTTTTATGGTGTGCGTGCGTGTATTCTTGAGGTCTGGTGGCGGCGCTATACGGGATTCGGACGGTATATAAAGCGTAAAAGTTATGGCTGAGTTGAGAACTATTTCAGCCCCCCTTTCCTTCCCTTTCACATCAATTCAGGTGGCCATTTTTTTTTTTTTTTGTTCAAAATCTCACTGCTTCATTGGCGCCTGCTTAGTTCTTATCGAATCTAGAGAGACAGAGTTATGAAGCTGGATTCTTAAAAATGCTGCACAGATAAACATCCTCTGCTGAAATATGGATTTATTAAAGACCATTTCTTGAAGTTTTATCTCCAGAATTTAGATTTAAGAAGGTTGTTTGTGTCTCAGAAAAAAATTCCAAAATTCCTTATTGCGGTATGGCAGGAGTGGCCAATTTGTCTGCATATCGGATCGGCTTCTGTACTGGGGAAAACGGATCATTATCCACTTTTTTTTACACAAAGAAATTAGTTGGGATTTATCAGTCATATAATGGAATTTTAAAGTATTCAAAATCATATTATAAGTTATGTAATGGAAATTTGAAGTATCCAAAATCATATTTGTCATATAATGGAATTTTGAAGTATCCAAAATAATATTACCAGTTACATAATGGACTTTTGAAGGATTGAAAATCATATTAGCAATCATATAATGTACTTTTGAAGTATTTAAAAACATACTATTTGTCATATAATGGAATTTTGAAGTATTTAAAAACATACTATTAGTCATATAATGGAATTTTGAAGTATTTAAAAACATACCATTAGTCATATAATGTATTTTTGAAGTATTTAAAAACATACTATTTGTCATATAATGGAATTTTGAAGTATTTAAAAACATAATATTAGTCATATAATGGAATTTTGAAGTATTTAAAAACATACTATTAGTCATATAATGGAATTTTGAAGTATTTAAAAACATACTATTAGTCATATAATGTATTTTTGAAGTATTTAAAAACATACTATTTGTCATATAATGGAATTTTGAAGTATTTAAAAACATACTATTTGTCATATAATGGAATTTTGAAGTATTTAAAAACATACTATTTGTCATATAATGGAATTTTGAGGTATTTAAAAACATACTATTAGTCATATAATGGAATTTTGAAGCATTTAAAAACATACTATTTGTCATATAATGGAATTTTGAAGTATTTAAAAACATACTATTAGTCATATAATGGAATTTTGCAGTATTTAAAAACATACTATTAGTCATATAATGGAATTTTGAAGTATTTAAAAAACATACTATTAGTCATATAATGGAATTTTGAAGTATTTAAAAACATACTATTAGTCATATAATGGAATTTTGAAGTATTTAAAAACCTACTATTTGTCATATAATGGAATTTTGAAGTATTTAAAAACATACTATTTGTCATATAATGGAATTTTGGAGTATTTTAAAAACATACTATTGCTTTGGCAACGATTCCAAGATGATGGTAATGTGAGTAGATGTTACAGCACAGGTCGCCCCCGAGTCACGACGCCGAATGAGGACCGGTATTTAGCAGTTACTGCCAAAAGAAACAGACGGAGCACAGCATCAGACCTGTCTCGTCAGCTCTCTTCAGCTATCGGTACGACAGTTTCAAGGCAGACCGTGTACAGACGCTTAGTGCACATTGGTCTATATGCTCGTAGGCCTGTCAGATGTGTTCCACTTACCGCAACTCACTGTCGCCTGCGATTAACCTGGAGTAGAGAGCATGCATTGTGGACACCGCAACAGTGGTCTGGTGTGATGTTTTCCCACGAGTCCAGGTTTAGTTTGCAGTCTGATTCTCGCCGGACTTTCATAAGGAGAGCGCCAGGTACCCGTTACCACCAAAGAGAACACCATTGAACGACACCGTTACGGTGGTGCAGGATGGCTCGTTTGGGGAGGAATTATTCTTGGTTCCAGAACTGACCTGCATGTTCAGAGTGTAACGATGACAGGCCACATCTATCGGGATGTCATTCTGGAACAACATGTACGTGTGTTTCGGGGTGCCATGGGTGCTGAATTTCTGTTTATGGATGATAATGCCCGTCCTCACCGTGCAAACATTGTAGACGAATGCCTTCAATTGGAGGATATCACCCGTATGGATTGGCCAGCATACTCACCGGACTTGAATCAATAGAGCAGGTGTGGGATATGCTTGGCCGACGAATTACAGCCCGTCAACCTCCTCTCCTACCTGTCAACCGGAACTTCGGAGGGCATTGCTGGATGAGTGGTGTAATATTCCCCAAGATCAGATTGATAATTTGTTACTCAGCATGTCTAGCCGTTGTAAGGCCTGTATTGCATCGTCCGGGAGACATACTCCCTATTAACCATCATACTAACCATGTTATACTGTTTTTTTTGTAAATAGGTTCTTTTTGAAATTTACTCCTGGGGTAAAAATCGCAATTTTTATTAATTATGTCAAACATATAGCATCTTTTTTTTTTGCTTTTTATCTTTTGTTTAATAAATAAACTTTACAAATAAGTCAATTAATTAGTCAATAATTTGTTTTGCTTCTGTCTCTTTCTTTGCCTAGAAAAAAACTTCATTATCCTAATTGCATGGACATGTGTATATATATATATATAAGGGTTATAAGGGAACAGAAAATAAGGGATATATGGAATCCTTTAATATGGTGTTGGACCAACTTTGGCATGTAATGCAGATTGGATTCATCTGGGAATCGTAAAATAAAAATGCTGAACAGTGTTTTGAGACATATTTATCCATTCTTCATAGAGATATTAGTAGAAAGATGCCGCTGGAGTAATATTGATTCTGGATTCATCTCTTGGTCTCTATAAAATAAACCATAACGGTTAGATTACATTAAGGTACGGGGATTGTGCTAGTTAAGATCTTCATCGTCGTGTTCATCAAACCATGATTGGGCAGATCCGCTGCATGAACAAGAGCATTATCATCCTGGAAAATTCCATCTCATGCAGGAAATAAAGTTTGCATAATAGGGTTGTCAGCTAAAACTTCTCTATGCTTCTGCCCAGTCATCCTTCCTTTCAGAGTTACGACTGGCCCAGCAGAAAACCACGACTTGGTTGCCCATCCACCTCCCTACTTGACAGTTGGAAGGAGACAATCACGATCATACACTTGAATAGGTGTTCACCAAACCCGTTTGTTGTGTTGAAAAGTGTGAAACATAATTTTTCTAACCCTATAACTGTCTTCTACATATCAATTGACCAGATTTTGTGGTTGTGCCACCACTGTAGACGACGTTTGGCATTAATAGATGTGACAAGTGGCTTGAGAATTGCTGCTCTGACGTAAATATCCTATTTATAAAAGTATCTCTAACTATAATGATTAACACTGGAAAATCCAGATGCTGATAGAGCTCTGTGGTCACTTTGATTGCAGTTATTTTATTTTCTAGAACTTACAAATCGTTTCAATACCCGGCGGTCTCTTTCACTCAGATTCTTCTTCAGTCCACCATTTTGCTTTTCCGAGCTAATCTTGCAGAGCTATTTGTACGCTGTCTTGACTTTAGACACCGTGCCTCTAGAAACGCTTATAAGCTAAATGTTTCGATCCCAGATTCTCAAGGTAGTAGGGCACCCACAATTTGGTCTCTTTGAAAGTATGTGAGGTTTGACATTTTATTTACGCTTTTCACAAAAATCCAAGACGTATATAAACCTCACTGAAGGTACCTCATACTACTATGATATATATTTTTTTTATATTTAAAAAAAATTTGTAGATAAGATTACATTTTAATGCTTAATAAGCGCATATATATATTATAATTGTTATTAAATGAAAATATAGACATTAGGCTTTTTATAGTTTTCTTAGAATAAAAGAGTTTTGACTCAGAATTCTCCGAAGTTTCCGTTCTCTACAGTATTGTCAGTTTGATTTTGGCTTTCAATAAAAATAGTAATCTGCAGTTACTGACCTTAATTTCTTTCTTATATTTAAATTTGCTATAATTACTGACCAGTTACTGTTTCAAAAATGGAATGGTTTGTTGAAACGTAATTGAACAGGCCAAAAAGATTAAGAACTCCGTCGCTGTTAAGTGTTATAAACTGAATCTCAAAAATGCGATTAAAAATGCAAATTATCAAAGTATAATGATTCTGGGAAGCATCAAAGAAATTCTGAGATATCTAAAAAATACAAAACACTACTAGAATAATCTTTATTAAAAGTAATTAATTAATTTAATTAATAATTTTAAAATACTAGTTTTCATTATTGTAAATTTTTTCCAATCTGACTTCGGGATTTCACAAAAATTGCTTTGGCAGCCAGGGCTCAGTGAAAGGGTTGGCGTGAGGTGCAACGCCTTCCGAAAGATATTTTTTGAGGGAAACTGCCCCCATTTGCATGAAAAATTATGAAAAAAAAAACCACAAAGATAGCTTGAATTCTGATGAAGTTTTTGCCACGCCCTATCTTTGCTCTGAAAGCAATGAATTCGAACCTTTGGTCTGCTAATACAGATTATCTGTTTATTACGACACCAGCAATTGAGCTTGGAATTGGTTTTAAACGTAAGTGGCAGAGCGTTCGACTCACCCGAAGCCTCAGATATCGACGCTCCATGACTCGCCCTTCAAGTTCTTGGTGTGAATGCGACTTTAGTTTCTAAAACGAACGAGTGCATAAACTGTGAAATGCAGGTAACAAATGCAAAAGTAGATAGAGAATACATAAGAAGGAGGAGATTTCTGTAATAGAGTGCATGTGTGGCAATAGCGTTTGTCAGGAAGGCGCAAACAGCAAGTACAGGAGAAAGACAAGTGAAGTTAAAAGAAACCGAAATTGCAATTTTTTTGCAATAGATATTCGAAGCAGCTGCCCCCGACCTTAAATGCACAGTCCAGCCACATTAATGTGACCACCTGTCAAAAGCCAGAATATACACTCTTGTATATTCTGGCTTTAAGTGGAGTGTGGTATTTAAGTGGAATTCTTTATATACACTGCACTGCCACCTGCCTTTTGTGATTGGTTATTTCACGTTGACGTCGAAAGAAGGTGGTGGTCACATTAATGTGACTGGACTGTGTACAAGATTCGCAGTGATGGCTCACAGATTGGTGTACATTAGCTTAAATATCGCATACATTTCCAGCAGCAAAGGGCAATCTTCATTGAACTCAATGGTACTAGCTCTTATGGGCCAACAGAAGAAAAATGCCGTGCATGTCTAATCTGGTGGTTAAGGATCAAAGTACCTCCTTTTCAGTTCAATCAGTACCACAATTAATTTCTGATTTATTGAAATGAGTGGGGTTCCGTCAAGCTGGAGCCCCGTTCGTGTTCATACAGCCTTTTCTTTTCTTTTCACCATACCTCATGCCCATACAAGGGTTATGTAGTTCTTTACCAGTTACAAAATTGGTACATCGGCGTGCCATATGTATCCCATGAAAACCTCACCAATAAGTGATGAGGGGAGGGTAGTGCCTGATAGACTTTAAGGGGTAATTGAATCGCATTTGTATGTATTACAGAAGATATCCTGGAAAACTCCTCTTAGACAGTTTGATTATCGATGCGAGGTTCTTTACACACATTGCCACAAGTCTTATCATTGCATTCAAGTCTCCTGGTTTCTGAAAGCAGTGAGTACAACAATGGCTCTAGTGAATCAGCCTATCTCAGCCTTTCTGCACTCTAGCTGCGCACGTTGCCCCTGGGTCACAATTCTATATTTTCAATATTTTTATATAATCTGTTTTCTTTTGTCAGTTTTGAAGTATAACTGATGAACTTAATTTATTGCTTAAATATGATTTATTGTTACTTTTTTTCTTTCGTTGAAGATTACTGTTATGCGTTTTATTCTTACATTAAATTCTAAATTGTATGATACATTGTATGATAAATTGTATGTACAATATACAAATATAATATAAATATATATTGATAATAATATATAAGAAACAGAAATTAAATATATAAAATATATATTTATATTATACTTGTATATTGTATATATGTATTTTATAAATTCCTCAAATATAGTTCTAATTCTCAAATTTATTTATATTTAACCTGTATATCGCCTCTGCCAATTGCATTTTTTAATGTATATTTTTATATTTTATTTGTTTAATATTATTATTATTATTATTTAGTGAATGATTGAGTGAGAGAATATTTTAGAAAAGTGGAGAGGTCATAATAACAAACGATGCCAATATTTTTCATCCTTTAAAACAAAACAATCCCCCAAAAAATGTTTGGTCGACACTTGTGAGTCTTTTTTTCTTCTTCCTGAGCCAGAAGAAACCGAACAGATTGTTCGCGATATGTGCGAAAGTCGGGCCGGTGTTTATGAGTGCGCAGCCTTGAAGAGCAGGGCCGAATATCCGGCTCAAATGACCGCCTTTCAAACAACGCCGTGATAAATGGATTTGCGGACCGAGTGATAAACGAGACCTTGCAGTTCAATTATCAATTAGACAATTGGGCCCTCGCGACCTTGCCCAATTACGTGTTTCCAATCGCAAAACGACTTTGCATACGGATTATGAACATGAGGGTTTATTAAAAATCTGATTCCAGTTTATGCTTGCTGTCCAACGGAGAGCTCTTTGGGTTTTTCTTGCTGTGTTGTGGATCTATATAAAAAACAGAATTAGACCATAACACAGCGAGAATCTTTCATTTTACACTCCTTTTCTTAGTTTCTAAAATTACTGCATTAACCCTCTAATCATCAATTACTAGTTTACAAAGATTCGTCTGAATGGTGCCACAGCTTTCGGGTTCGAGACCCGGCAGTGCCTTTGAAGTTTATAGTGGTTCGAATCCACTTTAAGCCGTAGGTTCCGGTCTAATAGATCGTAAAGCGTTGTCTTGTAGTCAGCGTAGTAATCGTCAATAATTGTAAAGCGTCTAGTCAGTCTTCAGTCCTTGTGGCTCCTCGCTAAAAGTGTAGCTGCATATGATCCTTAGCCATAGCCCTGTCGCCTGCGATGGGGTATATTGAACCTGGTGTAGGCTTTCCTGCACCAGGGGGATTAATAACAACACTAACACCAAAAGTACACATGAAATGAAATGAAATACGCATACAGGTTAAAATTAAATTATCGTTAATACTATTATTATTTTAAATATATATATACATGTGGAAGGGGGATAGTATTCGTCTTATTGATTTTGATTTCTGATCGACAATTAATAGATATAATTATTGTATTAATCTTTATTAACCTAGATTTTCACATTTTCTCGTAGTAATCATTTCCAGTTTCCCCTATCATTGATCGTTACCTTAACATTTTGTTTAGAACTCTCTTTTTCTCAGGCTCTGCAAGATGTAAACTAGAAATTTTTTTAATGATTTGTGTTCATTTGATTTCATTCATTGTGGTTGCAGACGCTTTTACAGATTTCACAGTGCTTGGCCGTGTACTGTTCTCTCTCCCGTCGCTTTCCGAGGCTGGACCCCAATTCTTTAAACTCCTTAAATATATTAATAAACTGAAATAAAAACACACATGACTTTTGATTTCTATGCAAAAACCTCTTATTTCTCAAGCTTGCAGTAACTTCCATGCGTGTTGTATATATATATATACCAAGCATGGAAGTTACTGCAAGTTGGAAGAAAATACTGGAAGTTACTGCAAGTTGGAAGAAGTTACTGGAAGTACTGCAAGCCACATGCACAGTCTTGACTTGTGAGTTAGTAGCTGAACTCATATGTCGAGAACACATTACCATTACCATTTGCAGCATCAGAACAAAAATTTTGTTTTAAGGCATTTTGCGATACACGCTTAAGACTTTACAACAGTTAAACTCTAAAAGTTACGGCTACAGTGAAACGATTCGATTTGCATCGAATGCATTTAATGCGCAAACTGCATATGATTTACAATATACCATCAGATGCTAGGTTCATCTTATCATGATACGTGATTCGGTGCCACTTACCATCAGCCACATGCAGTGTCATCGTGTGCGAAGGTAATTATGTGGAAAATGTGCGAAACACACTAAAATGTTTTGCTTTCTGTTGCTTCCCTGCCCTTATTGGTCGCTGATACTTTGCGAAGCGATTTTCGTATTACAGGTACCATTCCGGGCTCTGTTTATGTTTTTCACTATGAAGATCACATTAAAATAAAAAGAGTGTTGCCATTTGAAATTTGACCATTCCAGGCTCTGTTTATGGCTCTGTTCAGTTTCTTAAAAGGTATGATAGTTAGAGACTTATATATCATGAAAGTTTTTATAATCACCCTGTATATATACACTGAAGTGACAAAAGTCATGGGATAGCAATATGCAAAATTTTCAGGATGGCGAAGTAGCATCGCGTAGAACAGGTATAAATGCGCAGTGCTTTCTGCCAGAGCTTTCATTTCTGTTCAAGTTATTCATGAAGAAGAGGTTTTGACGTGATGATGACCGCACGACGGGAATTAACAGACTTTGAACGCGGAATGTTAGTTGGAGCTAGACGCATGGGTCCTGCCATTTCGGAAATCGTTAGGAATTCAACATTCCCAGATCCACTGTGTCAAGAGTGTGCCGAGAGTATGAAATTTCAGGCATAACTTCCACCATGGACAGCGCAGTGGTTGACTGCCCACTTAACGACCGAGACCGGCGACGTCTGCAAAGAGTCGTAAATTCTAACAGACAAGCAACACTGTGTCAAATAACCGCCGAAATCAATGTGGGACGTACAAGGGACTTGTCTGTTAGAACTGTGCGGGAGAAAATTTGGCTTTCTTGGGCTATTCCAGCAGAAGATCGACTCGAGTGCCTTTACTGACAGAACGACATCGCAACACTGGCGACTCTCGTGGGCACGTGAGCATATCGGTTGGTCCCCTAGATGAATGAAAAACCGTAGCCTGGTCCGAAGAGTCACGATTTCAGTTGGTAAGAGCTGATGGTAGGGGTTCGAGTGTGGCGCAGACCCCACCGAAGCCATGGACCCAAACTGTCAGCAAGGCACTGTTCAAGCTGGTGGTAGCTCCAAAATGGTATGGGCTGTTTTTTCATGGCATGAACTTGGTCCCTCTGGTGCGACTGGACCGAACATTGACCGGAAATGCTTATGTTCAGCTACTTGGAGATCACTTGCAGCCATTCATGGACTTCATGTACCCAAACAACGATGGGATTTATATGGATGCAATGCGCCATGTCACCGGGCCACAACTGTTCGCGATTGGTTTGAAGAACATTCTGGACAATTCAACGAATGATCTGGCCACCTAGATCGCCGGACATGAATCCCATCGAGAATTTATGGGACATCATCGAGAGGTCTGTTCGTGCCCGTAATCCTGCACCATCAACGCTTTCACAATTATGGACGTCTATCGAGACAGCATGGCTCAATATTCCTGCAGAAGACTTCCAACGACTTGTTGAGTCCATACCACGTCGAATTGCTTAACTTCGCAGGGCGAAAGGAGGGGCCGACACGATATTAAGAGGTATCCCATGACTTTTGTCACTTCAGTGTATATATATTGTTTTCCATTATTTTTGATAACTAGTAGTATATGTATTTTCCCAATAAAATTCGAGATTTTCTGTAATTTTACTGAAAGTCAAGACTGGAAGTTCTTAACTCATACGCTGCCAATATCGCGCCAATGCGTGATGTAATGTCTTCGCTACAGAGACAATTAGAGGGTTATTTCGGTGTAACCCTTAAATCTTTAATTGTTTTACAAATATGAGAAAGCTGTTGGTACAATTAGGTGGTGTTAAATTGTATTTTTTTGTTCTCAATAATTCCATTGACTGTCACAACTAAGTATAACTTATATAGTTTTAGAATAGTAACTTTGTTTATATATTTTGCATATTCTTTTAATTTGAAAATTATTTTATTACGTAAATAAAAATATATATATGTTTTAGTCCATTTTTTAGCTTTTAAAAAAATATATATATGCATAATGTTATCATGCTTTGTTAGTGTTTTATATACCAATTGAACAATAACAGCGAAAATGTTTAATATTTTAAATTGAAAAATTTTTTTCTATTTTCTGATTCTTTTTAATTGAGAAAATTCCTTAAAAATATTCTCAGAAAATTTGTAATAAAACATTCA